>JABFIG010000177.1:0-46581 GCA_017139545.1 Ambrosiella cleistominuta | reverse complement strand
CCCCAATCACCCCCCGGCACCCCCGTAACCTCTCTCCTCATTCTCACCTGCGGCCACGCCTCCCGCGACATCCGCTGCGCCCTCTACGGCCCTCTTCTAACTTCCCACTTCACCGCCGTTCTCTCCCACCGCCACGGCATACCCATGCTCACAACACCGCCGTCTCCGGATGACCCACCGGCAGCACAGCCGACAGCGCGCGCCGGCATGATTTCACACATCGGGGGGCACAAGTATGCCGGGAATGTCATCATCTATATCCCGCCAGGGTTCCGAAAGGGTAATGGCGGCAAACATCCGTTGGCAGGGTGTGGCATTTGGTACGGAAGAGTAGATCCGGAGCATGTCGAGGGGATCGTGGACGAGACAATATTGAAAGGTAATGTCATCCGGCAGTTCTTCCGGGGAGGCATCAACACTAAGCGGCAAATAATCCGTGGCTAGGCGGTAAATTAACAATAGGAATACAAAGTAGATAGAATAAACTAGCAATAAAAAGAACATGTACGAGCGGAGGAATAATTAGACCGATAAATAAACAAATCAAAATAATCCAGCCGCCGGGGCCGGACCAACCAAAACCGGGGATATCATAAATCAACCTAAACAGACCCAAGATAGAAGCCCAATAACCGATCTCCATACAACAGGAATGTGGACTAGTCAAGAAGACACAAGAAAAACAAAGCTTTCTCAAAAAAAGAGACTCAGTCCATCAACACCCCATTAGTCACCATGGCCGCAAACCTGTCCTTGGGCTCCACAAACCGGTACCCAGGTCCCCGTGTCACTCGGTCAATCTCGGCCCGAACATGTGGATACACATCTCTCCATGAGTTGCGGCCCATCCAAGAATCAAGATGGCCGTAACCCGGAATCTCCAGCCGCCGATACTGCACCTGGCCGTCTTCACTAGCGATGCCAAAGCGCTTTACCAAGATATCGTATGACCGTTCCGTGGCCGCTGGCGACAGAACAACATTGTCCGCACCCACGAACTGGAAGATTGGCAGTCCGCGCAGCCGCTCAATATTCTCGTCAGTCACCAGCCGAGTGTACTCGGGCCCATTGGTAGTCACCGAACCCTGTGTTCCCTGGCGCATCAAAACGTCCATAAGCGTCATGTTGACACCATTGAAGAAGCGGTCAATCTGCCGATGAGTCGCCTCGTTCAGATTGCCGTGGTTCCAGCACCGGCCAAAGGCCAGAGATGTACGGTGGCACGCCGCCGTATAGCATCTTTCGTGCCGCGCTTGCGGATACAGCCGCAGCAGTTGAGTCAGAGCCCGCTGGACAAATCTATCGTCCCGGCTCGGCTGGCATGACATCCAGTTTCCCGCCAGCCGCTTGTACAGAGCGTCCAGAGGAATCGGTCCCTTAATGGCCTTAATCATATTGGGAGGACTCCAAATGGGCGTCATGAACGTCTGGCTGCACGTTAGCCCCCAAATCCAGTCTGCGGGGATGTCGCCCGTCAACAATCCTATCGACAACGAGACGCTCCCCATACAATGCGCCACCGTGTACACTTTGTTGTCGGCTGAGTTACCGTCGCGGTACTCGGTGCGGATAAAGTCAAGTGCCGCCCACAGATCCTCGCGGGCCTCGAACACGGTCCAATCGTCCTTGGCAGCATTTATCATGCCAAAACGATGGGCACCGGCAAATACTCGGTAGCCAGCACGCGTCAAGTAGTTGACCGTGTTGAACGGAATCGTGGGCAAGGCAAACACCTGGTGATCAACCGCAGCACCAGCAATGAGCAGCACATTCCGCGTCTCTATTTCCTTGTTTGTCGGCTCGTATACGTAAAGCGGCGTCTTGATCCCATCCCGAGCAGTCAGCGTGTAGAAGGCTTGGTGCTGAGTGGTGTTGATGTAGCCGACGTAGTTCGGCATCGGATACTGCAATCTGCCGAACCGGCCTAGGAATGGTGGAATGGAGTGGCTCGTCATAAAGTAAAAGTATGAAATGGAGCTCTTCAGCTTACTAAGCGAGTCACTTCCCGACGGAGTCAGTGACATGACTTCACTGATGAAATCACCAATCTTGATGTTGAGGATGCCCTTGGCCACCACCTCATCATACCGCCAGTCGTTGGGATCTGCCTTGTTGCGCACGCGGCCTGGCGTAGGCCGAGTGATGGTGACATAGAGCGTAGACGACGCCTGCCAGAACCGAATCGGGTTCAGCTCCACTGAGGGATCCAGCAACTTGTACCCATGGAAGTGCAGCAGCTGCCGATCTGAACCCCACATGTCAAAGTCGTAGACGAGGTTCAGCGTGTTCGGACGCTTGGTGTCGACCGAAAGCAGTTGGAAATCCCCTCTTTGCACCATGAACGGAGAGCCGGGAAGAGTAGGGCACACCACGGTGCCAGTCATGGTAGCAGGATGCTCAATGTTGTTGACATAAGACCGTATGTCGAATGTCTGCACAGTTAAGAAGAATTGGGCAGACTCCAAGCGTCCCTTGGCCGTGTTATGGGCTCTATAGTAAGACTCCTTGGTGTCAGAACCGAGCTGTGCGAGTGAAACATTGTTGAGCCTGTGAATGTGGCCGCTCATGATCTCTGTGAATCCGTAGCCGTCAACCTTGTCGGCCGAAACAAGGCGCATAGCCTGTTGGACCTGTGAAACTTCCCGGCTTTCTAGGACGGCACTGTCCTTCTGGTTGATTTTTCCCTGAAAGGGATGCTGGGGCTCGCCGAAAAGATCAAGCACGCTATTCTTCTGGGTAGAGATCATCAAGCCATGCTTCTTAGCAAACAGGTCAATGGTCCGTTCAGCAAGAGCTGAAATCGTGGCGAAAGGGTTGACGCCCAAAGACGTCGGGACAATTGCGGCATCAGCAACAATCAAGCCCGAATGCACTTCGGAACCCTGGCCGGTAAAGAGTTCACCAGCATGGTTGCAACCTCCTGTCATACCAGTACCGTCGTATGCCATGCGGGCACCACTGTAACACAAGGCTGTTAGTCTCAAGTTGCCACCGACTGGTTTCGGATAAAGTAGGACCAGAGAGACCGAACTCTAGGAACCCTGAAAACGAAGAAAGGACCAAAAAGATGACTTACCCCAATGGATGAACGGTCACTTGCTGCTTTCCAAGCATACTATAGAATGGATGGTTGATGATAGTGCCACCAACAGTGGCGGCTGCCTTTGCCAAAATCTCGTGGATCAGTTTAACGTGGTTGCTCTTGCTCAGACCAGGGAAGTTAAGTGATAACTTGTCATTCTCTAAAGTCATACGTGCTTGAGCTCCATCGTGAGCCATGATGAGGTAAATCTGGGTCCGGTTCATGGCACCATGCTTATGGTACGGGCCCAACATCCAACTCCCAAAGCTTGACAGACCGGCTCGGAATCTTTGAGTCAAGGTACGCTTGGCGTCGGACTGAACACCTCCAGGGAGCAACTCTAGCATCGCTTGTAAGAAGGGCACCATCGAGCTGGCTACGGCCCCATCTTCTAGGATCCACCCATCAAGTGGACTATCATGGCCCTCGCGGTTGTCAATCGCCGAGTTGATAGTGGGCCCTGTCGGGTTCTTGACATTTGGACGGACCTGGCCAAGAGAATTACACTCGAACTGGGTGTTATATCCAAAAGCTAACATGTCGCCATTGCCACTGACCTCTTGACCAATGTGATCACTTAAAGGAAGCCCCATCTCTTTACTGCGCAGCAAGATCTCTGTAGTGCCAATGGCGCCAGCGCCAAAGAATACACCCTTCTTGGCGTGAACCCACATTAAGTCTCCCTTGAAGACGTTGTAAAAGCGGCTCCGGCCAATATCTTTCCAGGCATAATAGACAATGTAACCACCCTCAAGACCATTGCAGGGCAGAACATAACGCACTTCACACTCGCAAAAGATCTCAGCGCCCCAGTTCCAAGCATCAGCAATATAGGTAACCAGCGTCGAATTCTTCGATCCATCATTGACTCCCGTAGTGTCTTCGCCTGACAATGTCGAGGCCCTCATCTCAACACCAACGGCATTGGGGCCGTTGTGAAAGCGAGTAGTCTGAGGGATTTTGCGGAACTTGTCTTCCATACCCATCATTCTGGCTTGACGATGGAGCATCTCTACCTTGTGTAACTTGGGCCAATCATCAGGATAGGTAACAGGTTCGAGGATAGACTCCACTCTCTTGTAGTCTGTATCATAGCATGTCAGAAATCCTTCTCATAATCAGTGATTATCGCGTGAAACTTACACTTTTCAAGATGGTCAGGATCTTCGCGAATCTCCTTAGGCCAGGTCGGCAGAGTAAGGACGCCCTTGTCGGCAGGAAGAAAGATGTTGGCATTGATGAGACTAGTCCCACCAAGAGCTACGACTCTATGTTAGCCAGCGAGATACAAACCGGTTTGTTGAGGTAGCGATCAAAAACATACCATTGGCCATGAAGCAGCTTAATCCCTTTCCCATATGAATGTGGAACATGCCGTTGGGGTTGCCGCCATTGATAGGAACTTTGAATCTCCGGGTGTTACCGGGATCCAAAGAACCAGAGCAACGCACTTCGGCCATACTCGATGTGGGAGTCCTAGGGTACTCACCGGGCCACTTCTCACTACCACGTTCCAGCACACATACAGAGCTTCGACCATTTTTGTCGGAGGAACGGGCTAATCTTGAAGCAGCAATGCCACCACCGTACCCTGAGCCGATGACCACAAAGTCGTAGCTATTCCGCATCAAAGGAACTGCTCTTGCCAATCGAGGGTGGTCACGGTGACCCGCCGAGCCATCAATGAAAGACTGAACATTGGCTTCAGCTCGGGACTGAGAAGAGGCATAGGTCTTTTTAGCGGTTCGGAGAAACGACTTGGGCAACTTCTTAGAGTGTGTGTATTCGGGGTCAAGGTCGGAGAGATCAAACAGATCATCCACTGTCACTGGACGTGGAAACTTGACATCTGATGGCTTGAGGAAGTCCTTTAAGGAGCCGCGAAGAGAACGGGGGATATCCGAACCAAATTGTGTGACGAGGAGAGGAACACTGTCAGGGTCATCTTCAACGCTGGACTGTGATGACTTTGAGGCCTTGCGGCCATTCTTAAAGGGTGCCTTAAAGCCCTTCATGGCTGCGAAGGATGGATAAGGTGCAGAGTGATTATACTGTAGAGATTAAGCTCGAGTTACACCCGCTATGGTAAAACGAAGACAGTATGAAGTGTTTGGCTCGAGACAATGGTCGTGTGGGGAATCTCAATAATTCAGCAACGAAACAGCAGAAGATATAGGTCTAAGAAGGAGTAGTTAAAGGATATATATGAGAGTGAGAGCGTTGTCCAAGCAAACACACTAAACAAGCTATAGAATCAAAGTCGAACAACAAAGGATTAAGTGGCTTAAAGGTGAGTATCAAGATGAAGAATTGAGTGATTATGGAAGAGGTGGACGAAATAGAAAGGTCAACATGGTGTGGGTATGTGGCTCCATTTTGTATCCGATCAGGAAACCACAACAATGATGAACGATGTCCAAGATTATATAGGAAGGAACGTTCAGTGCTGGCTTGAACGGGAAGCCACCCGGATTCTAGCAAGAAGGTTTGACCAACAGACATCTCGGATTGTAGGTGTGTAGAGCAGTAGGTGACGCTTTTGGAAGGAGTAAATTCCTTCTACAAAGATAGTGAGTGATGAAAAGAGGAGGTGATAGCTAGGTGGCACGAGACGGGGGAAAGAGGGGGGGCAGAGTTTTTCCGAGAGCAATGAGGTACTTGAGACATGATGTGAGAGCCTGAGTGATCGGCGAGGAGAAAAGTATGGTGTGTGGATGTTAGATGTAGTGAGTTAAAGTGGCGCTTACATCCGGATGTAGCATCAGCTAATATAATATTTTGCAGAGTGGGTGGCAGTAGTGTTCCCACACATACACACACACTCTCTCTCTCTCTCATCACAGACGGATAAACACAAATAAATGTGTGTTATGGAAAGAAGGGTATGGATTGTTGGTAATTGCAGGTCCTGGCCCGAGTTGACCTTATGCGGAAGGTGGGGTGAAATATCAGGTGTGAGGGTAACTTCCTAGTTTACAATGGATATGTCACGATAGTTGAGTTCCCACAGTTAACGGGCGTAGGGTGTGTATTGGACGTAAGAGGTGACGTATGTACAAGAGATGCCCATGTTTCAATAACCATTATGGCAGTATGTCAAGGTTAAAGTGTAGGAAGATTACTCATTAGAGTAGAGACTATACATGCGAGATAGGGGTAGAAATCGAAGGGGGTATGGCTATGAAAATCATTACACCTTGCCGGAGAGGTGGCTATTTAGTTTGGTACAAGTAAAAAAAAAATAGCATGGGCTGAAGATAATATAAGAAAAATGATCTATGTATATATAGAGTTAGGAGTATTATGTTATGGCAACAGGCGTAATATTCTATAATAGTCCGATATATCAGATTCAAGCTGATGGCTGCGTTTCGAGTGATACAACATGATTGTCCTGCCCCGATGAACTATTATTGTATCTTGAAGAGATGACGGCGTTTTCTTTATAAGTTCTGTGATGACGATGAAAATGGCCTCTTTCTGCAAGGAGATTAAAATCTAAAAAAAAATTGTATATACATCTATCATCATATGAAACTTCTATACATTGGCAACCTGTTGTATGGTATGATATCAACAGGATGCTCTCGCAAGCTGATTGGAATGTCTTCACCCCAATACCTCCCTTACATCCCGACAGATTGGGCTAGCGAAGCCATCATCACCCCATGCTCATGACCCACGAAAGACGAAATACCCTTTGACGATATGGGATAGGCAGGAGCATCCACCATATTCTTTACATCTGGATTAGTATATTATCTGTGTCTACGTCAGCGGTGGTAAACATGGGTTCGAGGATACAATGCCTGCTTTCTGAGTTCCAATGGGCCAGGTAAACTCCGCCGAAAAATAACGAGAAGAGACGGTGGGTATGTCGGAAACAAGGAGTTGACTTGAGTGCAGGGTCTTCCGACAAATGGCTCGCTAGCTGTCCCATCTTTCGCTTGAGTCTATCTCGATACGAGAAGATTAAGCTTCCGGATTGTTCGACTTGTAAACATAGCATGTGTTCTGTAATTCCGGGCTCGAGTCGGCTATCGCTACCTCTACCAAGTAAACATCATGTAATCAATTCCTGATAAATTGCATATATACACTGGTCCGGAGCACTTTAGTGGCGTCTGTAAGGGCCGGCCAATAGAAAATTTATCCAGTCTTCGTCTAGCCATCATAGGTTTCTTTTTTAGGAAATTATAGGCAGGTCTCACAGAAGCTTGCACGAGTCTGCAACTGCATATCGAGTTAAACCAGGGCAAATCAAAACAATATACCCCACGGCTTCTTCTTATTCATGTCCCTCCTCTGTGTTGTTGCAGACCGCTTCCCTCCAAATTTGCGGTGCATGTGTTAGATTCAACGCGGTGGAGGGAGCCTGGTGATGTCGAGAAGCAGGAATGCGGGTGTGAGAGTGGGTTGTGGGTTCGCTGGACAGGTCTCGAATTGGCTTTTTTTGTTTTTCTTTCTGTTTCGGTTGTTTTCTCACACATATTCACAGCCTTCCCGACGCCCCAAAATTCAGAGCCCATTACCAATAGTCGCCTAACGGTTTCACCATGATATGTAACGGGCCACCTTGTAGTTATCCTAGTTCAGCTGATGAATATTTTTGCTCAGATAGGCGATCGATGATGGCAGTAAGATAATGAATGGGTGGACATTGTAAAACCCCTAGGCTGAAGTTGGTGGGTAGCAGCATGGTTTAAACATTGTCGGGTAGGGGTTCCGTACTGGGACATTGGAAATCCTGATGAGACAATTTGAAGTTGAGACATGGTGGTGATCCTTGTGGTAAATTATATGAGGCTTGCTAAAAACCGCAGATTCTTGTGTAATGCCACTTTTTAGTGTGATCCTTTTTCTTTTCAACCAGGTACACCCTAGAGTATCCCAAAATGTTCTTGAGATACTTCTATGACCAGAACCCTAGAATGTTTCATAGTCTGAGTAGGATTCACACATGTTATAGCATAATGTATAACTAGAAAACATATTCATTTACTAAATAAACTAAGTATTATACGTAAATATATAAAATATACTAGATAATAAATGCAATTGCTGGAATAATTCTATGAAGCATCTATATTTACTAATGACTATAAGTATACTAAAGCATGTACTCAATAAACTATATCTACATCTCCAAATTATTCATGTTCTATTGATTTACTATAACATCTCTATCAAGCTAATTAGTTAAACTAGGAATATTAGTAATAACTTCTTTAACATTTTGTTCTTATTGCTCTATTTTCTATATATAGTTCATTATGAGAAGATACCTAGGAGGCAATCTAGTTTAGTTACCATAGCCCTGCAATTGGCATTCTAGAGCAAGCAATAGTAGAGAGTAACTAGAGTAGTCCATGCCTGAGCCATAAAGTATTTCAATACTTTATATACTATAGAGCAGGCTATAACCACATTTCCAGGAAACTTCCCTATAGCTACTAGCAATATAATATTTTTATTGTTTAGGTATAGCCTAGATTGTATAGTTAGAGGGGAGGGAAGTAACCTATATTAGCAATGTAGTTAAAAATGTAGGAATTGGGTTAACATAAGGGAAATATCCCTAATATAACATAATATAGGCATTTCTTAGTATTGTTGTAACCTATATATTATTAGGTATTATTACCTAATATACTAAGCACCTCCCTTTACTTCTACCTATTGTCTATTTTTTTCTATCTGATTTGCTATTCTATTTCCCTACCTAATTATATATATATATACCTATATAAGTAGATATAGCATTTGAGTATCTATATTATTTATAGGTTTCCCTACTATATATACTATTTATTTATATAGTAGTCTAGTTACTTTATAAAGGGGTAGTAGGAGGCTCTATTTATTACCTGGTATATACTATTTGATATGGATATATAATAGTGGTTATGTATTGCTTTACTATTTATCCATAGTAATAAATATTATTAAATAAAGCTTCCTTGCTTATTAAAGGGCTATCTCTTTAACAGTGCCTTTCTTTAATATCTCTATATTATATGTGATATACTTCTTTAGGATATGTGACCCTCCTTTTTCCTACTCTACTATAAATATCTCCTTTATATTAGCTAATCTAGTACCTATTATCTAATCTATAATCTCTACTTGATAGGTCCTATTTAATTATCTCCTTTATTATCTATGCCCTATTCTAAATGCCTACTACTATATAGGCTTCTATTATCTTTATTTATAGTAATATTTCTATATACTAGTACTGCTAGGGGTATAGGAGGGGTATAACACTTAGCTTACATTAGTATATCCCTATAGCTACTAAGGCATATCTATAAGTACCCTACTATCTGCCTAATCCTTATCTACTTCTACTTTTCATACTATCTCTACTATAACAATTACTACCTTACTACTATTACCTATATATACTCTATTCTTTGAACTCTCTCTAATCTTCCTTATCTACTATAGCTACCACCTTTAACCCTACCTAGATCTACCCTATCCCTACTAATATCCTTGCTACTACTCCTAATAGTAGTATTAGTATATTTACCTAGCTACCTACCATCTCTCTTAACTACTCTGCTATTACTAATACTGTTAGTAACCTCTCCTATACTATATCTAGTATCCCCCTTGCCCTTTCCTAGATGGCTAATAGTATCTACCTCTATAGATTATGCCCAAATAATCCTACTAAGCTATATCTAGTAGTAAGCTCTCCCTCCAGCCCTATATTAGTATATTGTATAAAATAGCAATAAGGCTAAAAAATACTTATAGAATATAGCTACTGATTTTGTCAGGCTATACCTATAACTCTTTACTAATAATGATATAGCTCTTACTATATTAGACTACTATTAGGGCCTTTATTAATATATAGGCTAATATCACTCCTAATACTCTTACTACTTATTATACTACCTACTAGGCTTTATATTAGGCCTTTACTACTGACTCTAGTAACCCTACTACTCCTATATAGGCCCCTCTTCCCTATTTCTCTACTAACTTCATTAATACCTGGTATAGCTTTATCTTCTATATTGACCCTACTCCTACTAACCTAGGCCTAGGACTCTACCTACCTTAGTAACCTCTCTCATACCCTAGCTCCTCTGGCTTGGGTTATTACCCCCTGCAATAGAAATAATTGTTTGTATCATAACCTCACCATGATTCAGCATCAAGAATGCCTAGCATGCTTGACCACAGCATAGGTTTGTTGGGAATAGAGATGCTATTTTGGAATCTATGCACTTCTGAAGCTTCTTTGGGTGTTCTTGAATTTACATATGTATACATGTAAATACCAGCTATTGGCCCCTGGTTTGGGGCCAACACTGTCAAAATGTGATTGCATCCTTCAATAATAAAGATGGTACCTAGAGATAGTATCATAAGAGCTTGGAACTTTCGATTGTATGTGAAACTATAGTGTGGAACTATGTAGCATGTGAGACCTCTACATATGAGCATCATAAGACAAAAGTTGAGGAAAGGAACAGTACCAGGCCAAAAAAACCTAAGTTTAGCCCATAGTAGGAATGTACTATAGGATAACTAAGATGTAAACATGAATAAAAAGTGGTATTATTTGTACAGGTTGATTTTGTTGAAAAGAGTACAAGTCTTGTTAAAGGACACCAAACATATTCTTCTAGAGACGACAAACCGTCCTTGGTGAACCATGCCGAGTCGACCCCAGCCAAGACTTGTCTGATAAGCCCAGAAGCAACGAAGAGGCCATAACTAGAACTATTCACCAAGCAACCGCCAAGCATCCAACAAACAGTTAGGATCCGGCAACCTTAAATCCAGTATATGTGGAGTGGATCTCATCGACATGAGCCAACCATAACTCGTCGTTGTGTCAAAATTATATCCAGACTATTTAATTCCATCCGTTCCATCGGTCATGCAGTTGCATCAGGGATCACGCATTGACTATAGGATCGTAACAACCAGTCAATAATTGCTGATCTTCTATGTTGTGACCCGAAAAAAAAGAAACAACACCAACCAGGTTCCCCGCTTACTGCAGCCCACAAACATTGTCCATTTTTTTTTTTGCAATAATGTATACCCTTGCCACGACCTCTCTCTAAGCTGATTTTAGCCCCCCACCCTCTAAAAAAAAGAGTATGTTTATATTTTTTATTTTGTCATTGAAATCTTCATCGTCATCCCTTCATTGGACCTCATCCCGGTCAAGGATCGTATTGCCTGAGTCAAGCGGTTCAGCAGCAGCATCAAAGCACCCAATTACGCAGAATCATTGGATGGCTGACTTTCGTGTTTGTGGCGCCTTCGATTGGCTTCGGAAAGGCTTCTATGGTTTGGCGGGTGACATAAATGGTATGATCGTGACAGTGAGGGTATATCCTGGTGAGCGATATATAGATGGCCACCACGCCTTTGTTAGGGACTTAAGGGACTCGAAGATGACGGTGGTGGCGGCATTAAACCAGCGAGATCGTATGTATATCGTTAACACGCTACATCTATATCTTAGGATATAGAAAATTTGTCATTTTCTTGTGATACACAATGAAGAGGGAGTGATTTTTTTATAGATATCAGGTGGTTAAGCCCCATGGGTAAACCCGTAGACGCCGATACGAGCCTGTACATGGCTCTTCGGTACCAAGTAATGGCACCTGCTATGTATGTCAGTACCAAGTCTCGACATCAAGATCTGCAGAACCAATGTCCTCGCATGTATATAGAAAGAATCCAACATTTCACCCATAGTTTCCCATTCTGCCAGAGGCCTCTATGTCCTGTAATTGTTTAATTCCATGATATCGAAACCTCACTCTCTCAATTCTTACCTTCACCAGGCATCACACCTTCCGTCGTGCACCCACACTATACTACTTCGGTCATCTGATAGGCGATATCAAGCTGTGGCTGTCAGTCGCGGCGGCGGCATCCTTGTTTTGAGAAGTGTGATGTCCAGGACAGAGTCTTTGGCAACAACTACGAGCAAACACGCAAGTCTGGACTGGAGGGATGAGAAATGTTATTGAGACATGCCAGATAGGCGCTTGGGAAAGACAGGCAGGGATTATGGTAACTAGGGTAAACAGTGTATGTATGTATGCATATATGTATATATGTGTGTGTATGGGGGACATGTTGAAGCAGATTTCAGGCTAGATGAGGGAAATTCGGTAAGGGGATGATTTCAGAGATGGCCTCATTGTCTACATCTGTTTAACAAAGGGTTCCTTTTCATTCTATCATCACTATCCAGATGTTGACGAGTCGGTGATGCCCGTCATTTGATTAAATTAACCCCCATATTTCAACTTTTTGGCCGGTCCAGCAACTTCGCCCAGAAGCAATGGGTAAGCTCTGCGTTGATAGTGCTGGATTACCCCCAAGTAAATGGATATATCATGAGCAGGCTGCACAACACCCCACTTTGAGATGGCCGACCAGAACCAATATGCCGCGAATGGAAAATACCACGTCAATATTCGTGCCCTTGAATAAAACTCCAGACAAGTCACATGGTTCAGGCCGCATCCATGAGCTTGACTTGCTTACTTCACGTGAGTATTATCAATCCTTGGTGTCATAACCCCTTACTTTACTAGTGTGTTTGGCAGAATATTTTTGTGATGTATGTTCATACTTGCACTGAGATGTTTCGACATATAATTGTGCAGTTTTTCAAAGTCAGGTGAGTTAACCACTAGCCTCTAAATAACCCATCCATTGGGCAATGGGATCCAATAAAGGATTGTGTAAAGACCGATCCAGGACGTCATAAGGAATATTACCGTGTTTGGTAATATAAGTAGACAGTATAAAGTAAGCACAAAGATTTTCCAAAGATTTCATGACAATAAATGCTTTTTAGATGCAACGGATGCTGATTTGCCATCAAGATAGCGTAATGTTTGTCGTTGGCGCTGTAACAACTCATGTTGGGGTTCAAGCTAAACCTTTTCTGACTTCAACTCGATCCTTTAGGGGTTTAACCCATGTATAAGCTCTTAATGACATCACAACTTCATATCGGTGTCGGATAATGACGAGATAGGCTCGGGATATGCTATAAAGGAATACTTTACATGTATTCCTATCACATATATAGCCGAATTGTGTCATGTTGGATTTGTATGGTCATAATTCATTGACTGATAGACAATTTACACACCAGATATGACTGTAAACCAATGATATTCGCAGACAAGGCTGGTCTCTAAATAAAGATGTCTATAATAAATATGAAAATCAATTTCAAGGTGGGTCACTCTGTTGCAAGCCTGGGTGGAAATATTTTCAGAAAGGAAAGTGGCCCGTCGAAGTTAGGTCTAAATGGAGCGAATTTATATGGGATAGACTTTCCCAAAAGAGATGCAGATAAAAGGACTACAAATTCATTATTGTATAGAACGTTGAAGTCTATCTTATGTGTACGTATTTGTGCACATCCATCTGTTTGGAATCTGGTCATGACAACAGCTGCTTCCTTTACTAGACGCTTGAACCTGGCCCTTGATGGATAGATACCCTGAATATATGACGTTGCCCATCATCTATTCACCATTGGGCACCTGTTGAGCTGCAGTGAGTCAAGCATTCTTTTCTCTCCGAATTATATATGTATCCAGATTAGCGGATTATGCAGAATGCTAAGTACTGCCATAACCATATACGTAGACTGAAGAGGTTTATTATACCCACCAGGACGCGAAAGTATTCGATGATAGACCCTTTGAGCTGGGCATCTCTTTTCGCTAATCATGTCCTAAGCCTTCTCCAAGTGTGTGGATGAGGGAATGAACATCCTTTTTCTCAAATGCAGTTTTTTTCCTGTAGAGTTCTTCACAAGAGCCCATGCATGAACGTTTGAATGCAAAGTCTCCTATACAACTTTTGGGAATTCTCAAAAAACCGAGTCTTTTTTTTTCAAGCCGTGGAGAAATATATACAGATCAACTTATACATGC
This sequence comes from Ambrosiella cleistominuta, assembly GCA_017139545.1. Taxonomy (NCBI): domain Eukaryota; kingdom Fungi; phylum Ascomycota; class Sordariomycetes; order Microascales; family Ceratocystidaceae; genus Ambrosiella; species Ambrosiella cleistominuta. The sequence continues at coordinate 32,547 of JABFIG010000177.1, read as the reverse complement.
TCACCGTCGCCGACATGTCATTGCCGAATAAATAAAGCTGACATTGGCCCTGGTGTTGCATGCATACAACCAAAGATTGACGGCGCTGGGTGCAGGTATGCTTTCCGGCACTGATGCGTTGGAAATGATGTGAATATTCAAATCCAGACCTTCTGCACCAGGTGTCTAGACATACAATTAAGCTTTGAAAAGAATTGTTGGTATGTATCTGTTTTCTCAATGTGTAGGCTCTGGTGATACCCCTCTGCATCTTGCAACTGCAAACATCATAATCATTTGCTTCTGATGTCTTACCGTGCCGTGCTAAACGAACTTATGTAGTGTAGGGCTGACTCAGATGACACAGGTACAATGTAGAATATGTGCCCTCTGATTAATGATTACCATAGTAAGATATGCTGTAGACTATATATATACTCGGCCAGATACCACGGGTCTTGGTAAACTATACTACAACTAAGTTACAAAGACCATAAGCGCCACCCTTAAGGCTACTCCAAGGCTGCAAATTGGATCATAAGATGTTGGGAGCTCAGTAAGACACAGTAGAACGTGAAATAATAAAAACACTTCTGAGGCAAAATTCTCAGATAGCTAGATTCACAAAGTGAAGAGACTTGTAGAACGTGTGACAGTGGATACCCATCCCAAGTAGCAAGCGGTACTATGTAGAATAAGGTTCGGAAGTTTTTGAGTAGAACCAGGCAATTACATTCCAAGACAAGGAAGATTTCACTGTTCATGCTTGACAAACAGCCAAGTATTAATTGTGTGGGTCGAGGTTTCCGTCTGGACGCGTACATGCACATAATATCTAGTGGAAATAACAAACGACTGTATCTCACTGGTTGGTTATCCGGTTATCTCTATATGACAAGTCGCCATGATAGATGATATCAAGCAAAAGAGGAAAGCAATGTCAAAGCCCCTCAACCATAACACTACCAAAAACATTCCCCATATCTCATCCTAGCGACAGATACTCAATGGAAAGTTCTGAGCAAGTCATGACAATCCTTTATTGGTTCACATATATAACAGATAATCACATTAAGTGAGAAGATGATTGCTCATGCAGCTCTGCAGCCTGTAATCCCACCTCGTCAAATCCAGCATGTATGCAACCAAAGTGTTACCAGATTCCGATGAAGGTCTTCAGACTTTGACCAAGCAGTGTGTCAGAATTATCCAAATGGGATCGATAGTGATCATCTTGGGTAGTGTCAGTTGGATGTTGATGTTGATCGTTGCATTGATGTACTTTGATGTACTTTGCTTTTCCCGATGGATGCTATATTTAAGACACACTTTAGGTGCCGCCACGGAAACAAAGCGTAAGCACCAGAGAATAAGATCACATCAATAACACAGATGATAATACCATGGGACAAGAATCCAAACCTATGGGGTAACAAAAATTCTATAAATGGGACGAGCCGCTACGAGGATACGAAAGAACAATGATAAATTTAGAATAGATCACTTACGGAAGAGAAAGACTAAGAGTAGTGAAATATACATGCTAAATCAAACTATATACTTCAGTGTACATCCTTATATAAGGACATTCTATATCCTTATAAAAACTACTCTCTTGACTTTATCTGCAATGACCATACTAAACCATGTACCAACTTGTCGTGATCTTCATACGCATGCATTCTATCTATACACCCACTACCACATAGGCAAGAGATTGCTTAGTGTCATATTCCGTGTATCCTGCTCAATCATGGCAGGCTGTATGTGAATGATCCATAACATTGAACAAGTCCAGTTACATTATCCCCACTATCGGTGAGGCTTCGGACTCGGACTATAGGCGCCGGTTAGCCCCACATGGCCAATCAAGATGATGAATCACAAAGTGTATTCGACTAGTGGTGTGACAAGATGCGTCAACAAGACACACTTACAGTTGACTGTCTGGAACTGTAAAGTAATCTCCCACCCATGATCTGCTTGACCTAGAGGTTCTTTTGTATTGTCATCGCTGCCCTGTCTCTTTCCTTTCTCGTCACATAGCATTACTTTTTGAAAGCCACTTGCGCCGCCCTAACCCATACGTACATCCATCTATAGTGGCTTCCTCGGTCCATGTACAGACTCAGCCATGGCAGTCCACTACATCCTTTTCCCCCAAGGCATCGCAGCATCAGCTGGAGAAAAAAAGCCTGGTGCTGCCAATGGCGGTGGCAGGGCAGCTTCTGAAGCTTCACCCTTCGGCATGGGGACTAATATTTGATCTGTGTCGGTCAAGTGACATGTTGATATCTTATGTGTAGCATAATAGAATGCACGAGGCCAGACGGTGGAAATGAGAGGAGGTAAAATACGTTGAAGTGGGCTCAAGAGGCTATTGCAAGTTATGACAAGTTGCATGGAAAGCAGTCAGCCACTGATACAGATGTTACGTAGCGTTGAGATCCCCATCAAAGTTGATATATAGGATATCAATTCCTTGATTGTTGTGTGAGATCACTAAGATAGACATAAAATCCATTCACCACCCACACCAATGTAGAGCTCATTTCACCGTGGTTCCCTCCCAGTTTGGCCATCTTTCCTTCCTCCTCCTTTCTCGTGTCCTTGCCGTCTCCTCTTCTTCCAATCTTTACCGTCCAGTGACAATCCCAATCTGCCGCTGTGATGTTTTGGCGTGTCGCACGACACTGCCAGCCAACCAACGAAACTCAACGCCTGACATCTAATCCATTGACCACCATCATGGCTATCCTCCTTCTCCCTCTTTCTTCCGCTAGAAAAAAAAAGACGAAAAGAAAAAAAAACGTGCCATCCACAACCACAAACCCCGTATAGTGTTTGCATGGATTATGTCTCGTTTTACTAATAAGCACCTCAATCATTATCCAAATATGTGATGACAGTATCGCCATCAAGCCTTTGTTTCAAATAAGTACTTACCAATAACAGTACAATAAGACAAAAAACGACGTATCTTCTTTTTGTGTTTTTATTATTTGTGGTTATGTTCAGATAATCAGACCAAAAAGCAAAACGAGATCTTTTATCAATAGACAAAGGCATGATTGATTCTAACCATTTATCCTATTCGTCGCGGATCTCCCATTCTATGGCCTGCAGTTTATCGTATTGTAAGAGTAACACAAGAACAATTTATGCTACAAAAATAAAGCATCCATAAACCCCCACCTTCCTTTTGTCCAACAGCCATCATCTCCAGACTAGCGATGCGTACTGTTGGAGTGCACCATTAGACATGATGATGTCATGTTCCGAGCCCGTGGGCTGGCGGAGGAATATACGCGCAAAATCCAGGCGCAATGGGCCTCTAACAATATTGAAAGATTCCGGGTTCAATCGCTGTTTCATGCTTGCCGTGTTGTACATAGTGTCCTGATTGTCCCAAATAATGTTGATTGTCTGGATACAAGTCGGTCGCAGACAAGTCGTTAAAGATGTTGTCGACAGTCGTGCCGCTGTTGCACCGGGACGGTCGGTCTCAACGGAGACATCGTACTCTTGCCAGTATTCAATTATGATGCGTTTGTAGGGGTTTTGAGGAAAGGCATTGGCAAGTATGACAATCTTCACATCATGATTCGAACACTCAAACCAAAACCGCATTTTCGCCCAGAGTGATAAGAGCGACTGGGTAAAGCCTGCTTCAAAGACAATGGTGGGTCATGCATTCTCACTATAACGCTCTGGTATCGGATACCCACTAGTGTCTCCTTCACCAGAAGACCTAGAGCCGGTTTGTTGCTGTGAGAATGTTGTCCCACCACTATCTTGCCATGAACCTCCTAGTCCCATGTTGTAGATATCAACAAGTAGTATAGTGTTGAGGAAACGATGGAGAGTTTCATGGCACCGAGTGGGTAATGTAACAATGAGGAGTTTTCTGTCACTGAAAAAGAATAACCGCCATTTGCGACCATGGATATTAACTCTCCGCTGTATGGCGGTGAAGTCGCTTGTCTTCACATTCGCCACAGTGACGGAGTCCACGTTCAGTGAGCGAGCATATTCTTCTAAGCATTCGAAAAGCACCGACAGCGACGTGAAAGTAATGTTGGGGAGTGGGAATTCGTCAATCTCCGATGCTGACGAGTCAACACTGGACGTGGACGATGCAGGGGTGGATTATATGCCAGTAGGATTACTGGACGAATTTGTAAATGTCGCTTGTAGCATTGTTGTGGTAGATTTCGGTAACGCAGATATTTTTGTCAACGAGTATAGTAGCATTGAAAGTTTGTTGGAATCGAGATGTGTTGGACTAAAGTTGGAGGGGAAAATGTAAGAATAATGATTGGAGTAGCTATTTATTTTACATGGTTTTCTCCACGAAATGATTCTCTATGGAGGAAGGAGGCACTACAGGCAACTGTTGACTGAATTTGACGCAAACAGTCAAATGGTCAGCTCTTGTTGAAGACCTTTGAAATGGCAAGAAAAAGAAAAAGGGCCATGATGAAACTATGAGAGTTTTGCTCCTGAATTAATCGGAATTAATTATTGAAGCTTTGGGATTCATAATAAGATAACTGATCAAAAAAAACTACATAGTATGGGTGGATACGAGTGATGACTTGAAAATCGGCATATTAATTTATTATTTATGAGTGGAAATGACGTTTGGTCTCGTAATTGTAGCTGAATTGCAGGTTTGAGTAAGCAGTTTGATTGATGTGGATATACTTTATAGGTAGTAATAGAGGCGCGTCTTCCAGAAAGCCATTCGCAGTGGTTCGCCACTGTCAATATACACCATGGCGTAGTTGGTTATCACGTTCGACTGTAATTGCGAGATTGATATCGAAAGGTCGTCAATTCGGCTTCGGTTGGTGAGAGCTTTGTTTCTCTTTTTATTTCACATGTCATTCCGTTTTGAGTCATAGTTCCACTTTCCTAACGTCTGTTTGTCAACATCGTTCTGCCCCCATATCTACGCCTCCTTATCACCACAATTACGCATCATCTGAAGCCTTGATTTATTTTTGTCATGTATCTCGGATTTCTATAAATGATGACCGCTATATTTGTGAACTTAATGATCATGGAATAAGAGGTACCGTGACTCTTCTTGACCCATCACCTTACATACTGATTGTAATGCTGCTCCGTGGAACTCTCTTTACCTTCAGTACAATAACTCCATAATGTATAGAAACATATCTACCCAGTGTAATTTGATCTTTTTTCATGGGCAAACGTCATTTCTGCTTCTATTACGCACTTAATGAGCAAGGCGCGGGCTATAAAAAGTGTTTGTGCAATATGGCTTCAACTGGTTGTTTTGCTTGGATGTGGGAGATGAGTGCTCGCTTAAGCAAGTTTGTTTCACTCCAAGAATCATGGCTGCCGGTTAGCAGATGACCAGCTGAGGTTCGAGAAGACATGTGTCAGGAAAAGAACATACGAAACATATGCGACCCATAGGCACATGACAAGACGTATAGATGCAGAAGCTAAAGTTTTGTTATACACAATTTTTATTTATTTTTTGTTATAATACAGATATTAAAAAAAAAATTATGCATAAGACAACCAGTGTCTGAGCAGTGACATGGCGGCACCCAGCCCACGTGAGCTTCTCCCTCCCAACAGTCCATCCGATTGAGGGCTAACCCTCGGCGAAGAAACAAGAGAAAAGAAAGGAAACAGCGTGGGGATATCAAACAGGGTATCAAAGATGGTCAGAACATCGCACAACAAGCAGAGATTAGCCCCGGGACTGGAGTGTCGTGAATATCCACAGCGACATCTACATCCTTCCTATCAAAGATCTAGAGAAAGTCTCCGCTTTAGTTCCACCAGTCACCCTGATCCTTCATGGCGCAGGCGACTTTGACGAAACCAGCAATGTTGGAACCAGCAACCAGAGAAGGAAGCTCTCCCTCCTTGGCGGGGACGTATTCCTTAGCGGTAGCCAGAGCGTTATTGAAGGCATCCTTCATGATGTTCTTCAGCTTACTGTCAACCTCCTCTGAGGTCCAGAGTAGGCGCTGAGAGTTTTGGGCCATCTCGAGACCGGAAACGGCGACACCACCGCAATTGGCGGCCTTGCCGGGAGCATACCAGATGGCAGCGGCGCCCTTCTTGGTACGCTCGGTCTCGAAGACGTCGATGGCTTCCTGGGTGCAGCCCATGTTGGAACCTTCGGCGATGACAATGCAGCCGTTGGCAACCAGGTGCTCGGCCTCCTCCTTAGAAACCTCGTTCTGGGTGGCGGAGGGAAGTGCAATGTCAACCTTGCCGACGTAGACCCAGGGACGAGCACCGTCAATGTACTTGAACTTGGAGCCGGCCTCGAAGGCAGTCAGGGCCTTGCGCTCGACCTTGAGGTCAGCAATCTTGTTGATCTCCTCAGGAGTGAAACCACCCTCAGTAGCAATCAGAGCACCCTTAGAGTCAGACAGAGAGACAACGGTGGCACCGAGCTCAATGCATTTGAGGGCAGCGTACTGGGCAACGTTACCGGAACCAGAGATGGTAACGCGCTTGCCAGCAAAAGTGCCACGGCAAGCCTCCTTAAGCATATACTCAACATAGTAAACCAGACCGTAACCGGTGGCCTCGGGGCGAATCAGGGAACCACCCCAGGATAGGCCCTTGCCAGTAAGGACACCCTCCCAACGGTTGCGGTACTTGCGGTAGGCACCGAACAACCAGCCAATCTCGCGGCCAGAAACACCAATGTCACCAGCGGGGACGTCAGTGTCAGCACCAATGTGCTTGGACAGCTCGCGCATGAAGGCCTCGCAGAAGCGGCGGATCTCGTTGTCAGACTTGCCTTTGGGGTCAAAGTCAGCACCACCCTTACCACCACCCATAGACAGGCCAGTCAGGGCATTCTTAAAGATCTGCTCGAAACCGAGGAACTTTAGGATGGACAGGTTAACGGTGGGGTGGAAACGGAGACCACCCTTGTAGGGGCCCAGAGCGGAGTTGAATTGGACACGGAAACCGTTGTTGACCTGAAGGTTGCCTTTGTCATCCTCCCAGACAACGCGGAACTGGATGACACGCTCGGGAATGGAGACGACTTTGAGGGCGGTGCGGTACTCAGGGTTCTTCTCGAAGAGGAAGGAGTTCTCGAGGGTGGAGACTAGTTCTATATTATGACATAAAAGGAACTCATTAGCGCCAAGATGTTGGAAGATGATGACATGATGGTAACATCTCAGGATAGAAAAGGCGTTGGCATTAGGTCAAGAACTTACCCTTATAGGCCTGCTCAAACTCGGGCTCGCGGGGAAGATTAGACATTTTGAAGATTGATGATGGATGTTTGTGGGAATAATATTAAGACTCGATTGGGTAAGCGAAGACACGGAGAAAAGAAAAAAAAGAAAGACTTCTGGAAACCAAGGACAGTGGAAACGGGTCGATTTTATACCTATGGCTCTACCCCCAGATTCGACCTCTCACTTCCAACGTAGACTAACAATCATTTCGACAAAACAGAGGAACAGGCGTATCCGCTCCGAGAATTAGACCCTCTCTACGCTAAGCTTCTCATATGTCTTCCCCGACGACTAGATTGGATCGAGCGATGACCGGAGTCACCACACACCCCATATTCCCTGCTTTGGATTTATACACACGCCCTCGGGAGGGGTTTATTTGCCGAATCTGGTTAGCTTGCTTGTTCTCGCTGATCCTGTTTTCTCTGCGAACAACGTGAATGGATGATGTGGGGCCTGAGGTTTAACGACCACACGAGAAAATCAAGTAACAGAAAATGGATTTTTGATAGTAGCCTTGAGGTAATTATAAGCGCAGTTACCTTACAACTGCAACCAAAACCAAAGTGAAGATGTCAATTTAGGGTTATCTTCATACGTATATTTTAGGGTATGAGGTACCAAGTTAATCCGCAATTTCCGTGTTCAACATAGATATGCATCACATGGTAATCTATCTTGATAGCAAGCCACTCACATTCTTCAGATAACCTGATACAATAATGTAAGATGGCAGCACTATCAGTTGTCTCCAAACTCCCTCAGATCTTCCCCACGCTGCCACGGGCAGTCCGCACTTCGGACCCCCATCAAACCAGCTACCTCACATCCGCTCACCCACTATCCCCAGATCCTCCCCCAGCCAAATTGGCCCGCACCAATAAGAAACCTCGTCATCCTATGAAGCCTGACTTATGAACCCTGTTTGTTTGAATTTCCGGGGAAAGTCGTCGTCAAGAGTTAGGAAAGCCCTCCACGTTACCGAGCATTCCATTGTCGACGTCTCACTGAAGGCCTTTAGAATTATTATGAGTGGTTCGATTTTGCAAAAAGCATTGTCAAAGTAAATATCTGAGAAACTCTGTGGCAAATTTTAGTTTTAAATATGTACGAACTTACATTTGATAAATGCTTCACCCAGCGCTGCTCTGATTTGATGTCCGCGTAAAGTCAATATGGCCTGCCAATCAAACTCTGATGTTCACAAAAAAAGAGGGGCGTGTCTTCAACGAGTTTGTCCGAATACAGTAAGAGGGACAATCACATAGATAGCACCTTTCACTTTTTTAGTGGGGTATTAGCCGTTATCTGCGACCTCTGGTTGGTTCACAATCATTAACATAATCGAATCGAGCAATAGCTAATACATTTGGTTGCAGTCAATATTTGAAGTTACTAACAACGTGGAATAACTTAGTTCCTTAATGACCACTTTACTAATAATCATAGTTAGGGTTCACATGAATTTATAGAGTTATACATGCTCGGCTCTAAGGTCGGAGCTTAGTATTGTGCTATTCTTTCCTGACTCGACAGGGTAGGATTTTGTTTGATGTTTGACAGCCCGATGAGGTGTGACGGATTTCGGAGCTTGCCTTCCAGTCGCATAAGGCAAATATGCTTGTGACCACTTACGCCTTTATCAGTGAGCTGTAGTTGCCGGTTGGTCATTTTTATTTCTGATAGAAGCCCAGCCTTTGGTTACCTTACCACTGAGTTGCATTGTATGAGGATGTTATTTGTTACAATAAATATATATAAATTGGAGTTATGTATCCTGATGCGAAGACAATGACGCATGTGGTCCAAGATGATATTTTTTACATCCCTCTATTCACACCCTCCACAATCTGACAAAAATCTTGGCATGAGAAGACAGAATAGAGATTATTGCCACCGCCCATCAAGTCACGGGGGATATCGGGTTTGCCTTTGGTCTCCATGAAAATTGGCAAGAGCGCGAGGTGGAGTTGAAGATCCCGGATTTCTAGGTCCCGAGGTAGCTTGTATATTTACTAAATATTATATACTATATACATATTTATTCAGAAAACCAATCTGCGCTACCTATTTCACTCGGCGGCGAGGCTCCCAGGGATCAGGAGAATTTATATGGGACCCAATATAAAGTTGGGAAACCTTGGTCGAGAACACAAAGTGCATCCAGCGAAGTATTCATTACGCGAGAACTTTATTTCAAGTCTGGAAAAGCCCGAGAATAGTGCCAGAGCCTCACGATTTGTTCCCACCTAGCTTCCTACATAGTTATTGAGGAGAATACGAGGTCTTCCTTACCAGTAATAGGTGTCGTGTTTATTATTGTCTGGTCAAATTGTGATATATAGAGGAACATGAAGCGTGATCAAGAAAGAGAGGCAGCAAGCGATGTTCTGGAATACCATGCAGGGCCCAGCGGCGGGATCGGCTATATATGTACATGACCCAGACGACATCTAGTCAGCATATTTACAACTTATTGGCATGCTGAACTTAAAGCCTCTGTTTATAGAGTTCTATATTGTCGGTCGTAATACCTGTGCATAAAGCTCCATGCTCACGCAACCAGCGTCTACTCCACCAGACATTCAAACAGCCTGGCTGTTCTCGGGAAGACAATCTGAGGATTGACAACTGCTCTAACCTGTCTCATTGATCTGATGTTGCATTACTGGCCTCGAATCCAATAGATTCACCGTCACTCTACAACATACCCAGGCCTCATAACCTCTGACACAATACGAAGCCATGCGTGGCCAGCAGGTCTGTCACATACTATATCTTCAGGCCTCCGATGGACTCCGAGGCTCTTCCAAAACTCGCCGTCTTTAATGGTAAGGCACCGGGGTTTCCCAAGGTGGGGGCAGAGACAGGATTGCGTTAGTCCAAAACATTGGCTTGGAGGGGCAGATATCGTTTGTTCTAGGCCAATATAAATTCAATTACAAGTTAAAGCAAGTTAAAGCAGATACCTTGTAGGAAATGCTCGTGTGTGTCCTACCATAATGCAATTATATTCAATTGGATGGGAAGCGCCGGAATCAGCGTCGCTGAAGTGGAGCAGGCCGAAATCGGGACTGGGGGTGCGCATGGACTTCACTCCAGGTTCACAGCTGGCCCTCCCCGACTGCAAAATGAGGAGTAGTCACCATGAAGTCGTTGCCCAGTCTGCAAGCATCTCGACAAAAAAAATCTAATGATAATCTATGATTGAGACCTTCTCATGATCCCCTCACCTGAAGCTGCATTCCAAGTCATTTACTGATCCTTCATAATTAGAAACATTTTAGTGAACCGCAACATCATCTCAACTGATTGATAACAGTTAATGCAATAGAATCACAACCGGCCATTACTCACTAATTTAGCCGGGCGAGGAGAAAGGGACGACAATCCTGATGTCCGGGGGTGTATTGACCCCCATCAAACTTGGCCGATAAGACGCCCGCAAGCACGAGGTAAACCTCCAATTCATGGATGACACCTGCATGGTTACATATCCAGCAGAACATATTGATAAATATGGACTGCATTTTTTTTTCCCAATATTGGCTTCACGGGCCGCCGGCGATGATAGCATTCTGGGCTGAGTTTCTGGTTTTTTTGTATGGGGAATAGATGTTGGAACAAATAATCGCACAATTTCCATAAATATAAACACAAACAACAAAAATTTCCCGGAAAGGACATAGTTGACCGCAAATTCAAAATCCGTCCAATTTGTAGGTGTCACAAATATGGACGTTGATTAAACGAACATGTAGATGCCATTCGGAAACATCCAAGCCTGTGATATACCTCAACATCAGAGCATAGACATAAGAAGGTCAACTGAGGCATGGATTAAAATCAGACTGCCTATTCGAGCTCGACCTTCTGTTTCACGACTATCAATTAATAATTTTCAACCCAAACACCTTAATAATATGCTTGACTTGGCGGTTTGTACATAACTCTCTTTACCATATATATCATGTCGACAATATTCATCTGCCGAAAATAATTCGGAAGCTTCATAGTCAGTCATTCTGACGTTGAGATGTGATGAAAATCTTTGCCATCCAGTTAAATTGACATCATCGTGGTTTAAATCCCGCCTTTGAGATCTCCAAGTGTGGTGCACTCCGCGTCAGATCACTATGAGCGCCACTATCAGACCATTAGAACTGTGGCGTCATGACGAAATTGTGGCGACTATGTGCCGTACAGGGGTCCCAAAGAGGCCAGCTCGTTCTTTCGGTAGCTCTGGGGAAAGCTCACTTACCGAGATGATATCCAGAGTTTCGAGCAACATAAGTTGAACTTGACGTGCTTGGTATGCTTACAAACCATCGGGTGACCATCAATTAACTCCCTTATCTGTCCCAGAATCATCAGAGTTGATTTTGGTACTTTTTCTCTCTCCATTTTTGCATTATAGATTATCAGGAACTTGCATCAGGCCAAGCTTCGATATAGTGCATTTGACCAAATTCCACTACCATCCATCAACATATCTCGACTTAGACCAACGATTCATTGATATACATATCCGAAATGGTCAGCCTTAGGACCCTCGTGGTCTCCACGCTAGTGGCCGTTGCGACTGCCAAGTCGGCCGTCATTGACCTTATCCCTTCTAACTTTGACGATGTTGTCCTCAAGAGCGGCAAGCCCACTCTTGTCGAGTTCTTCGCCCCATGGTGCGGCCATTGTAAGAATCTGGCTCCCATCTATGAGGAGCTTGCCTCAGCCTATGAATTTGCCAAAGACAAAGTGCAGATTGCCAAGGTTGATGCTGATGCCGAGCGCGCTCTCGGTCAGCGCTTCAAAGTTCAGGGTTTTCCTACTCTGAAGTGGTTTGATGGTGTTAGTGACCAGCCGCAAGAGTACCAGGGTGCTCGCACTCTGGAGGCCCTCTCTGAGTTCGTTGAGGAGAAGTCTAGTGTGAAGATGCGCAAGAAGTGGGTTCCTCCCAGCTCCGTCCAGATGCTTACCGATGTCTCCTTCACTGAGAATGTTGGTGGCGAGAAAGGTGTTTTGATTGCATTCACTGCTCCTTGGTGTGGCCGTAAGCTCTACCGCGATCCAAATTACTCTTCGTTTCTATACTAACAATGATTTAGACTGCAAGAACCTGGCTCCTATTTGGGAAAAGGTTGCTGATGACTTCCACCCTGAAGACTCTGTAATAATTGCCAAGGTTGACTGCGAAGCTCCCAACAGCAGGGCTCTGGCTAAGGCCCAGGGCATCAACTCTTACCCTACCATCAAGTGGTTTCCTGCTGGCAGCATTAAGGGTGAGCTTTTCAAGGGTGCTCGTACTGAGGAGGGTCTTCTTGAGTTCGTCAACGAGAAGCAGGGCCTCCACCGCACCGTTGGTGGTGGCCTTGACCTCGTTGCCGGTACTCTCTCTTCTCTTGACCAGCTTGTCGTCAAGCTTTCTGGTGGTTCTACTACTTCGGAGGTTCTTGCTCAGGTCAAGGCCGAGTCAGCGAAGCTCAGCGCTGATGTTCAAAAGAAGTCTGCCGAGTACTACGCTCGCGTCCTGACCAAGCTCGAGCAGAACCACGAGTATGTCAAGAAGGAACTTTCACGCCTCCAGTCTCTTTTGTCCAAAGACAGCCTTGACCGGAAGAAGCGTGATGAGATTACCATCAAGGCCAACATTCTCAAGAAGTTTGAAGATGTCAAGACGGCTGTTGGTGATGCCACTTCTGAGAAAGCTGCCAGTGTTAAAGACGCTGCTGGTAAGGCTTCTGATGCTAAGGATTCTTCTGCGTCTGCCGCTGATGCCGCCAAGAAAGCCGGTTCTTCTAAGGACGCCACTGTTGAGAAAGCTACTGACGCTGTCATCGATGCTGCCGAAGCTACTTCCAAGAAAGCCGAGTCCGTCAAGGACGAGCTGTAAGCTAACCACACTGACTGTGTACTGTGGTTTATGACCAGCCTTTATCCTATAACTATATATCAATAAGTAAATCATGAATATAGAAAGCGTGTCATTTTACATTTACATTTTTTTATTGCTGAAATTGATGTGTCTAATTGTGAACATTATGTGGTATCTGGGAAGCAAGAAAGGAACTAAATGGAACTAAGAAGATTTACCGGAACTCCCATCCTTTTCCTTCGCTTGAAGAGCAGCTTCAAGGCTATCAAGACGACGGGACATCTCATCCACTGCGATAAGTCAGTATAGCAACTCATGACAGACGTTAGCCTGTTGACTTACTCTTGGCAAAGATCTCACTTGACACTCCAGCAAACTTGTTGCTGATGGAGTTCAGAAGTTCCTCAACTGCAGCATTGAAGTCGGTATGGGGGTCTTCGACGGACTATTCTTGTGTTAAAATGATTCTTGGAATAGGCATTTGGCTGATCTGTTGTTACCTCGTTGGTGCCGGAGGGCTTGGAGGGATTACCAGAGTCCATTGCTTTGTGTATTCAAGGGGCTAACTGTTTGATTGTAAAATCAAAAAAATCAGACGTAAATTGTGTATGACTTTAGTTAACTTGTGAAGCGCAAATAATGATGTCAAAATTATTTGCGGCCAATGGCTAGCGTCCATCCAGCATGCGCGCGTGCATCTGTCATAGACGTTTCCCTAGTTGACTGCGCTCGATGAGGTTTGAATAATCCTAGACTAGGGAGATCAGGTACCAATTTCAGCACCTTAACAACCTGTTGGCGCCTAAACTGGCAGCTTTACAGGACTCTAAGCCCTCCCCAGAATAATGAAACTATTACCTGCTTGATTACTAAGTTGGAACCTGACGGGTACTAAGTTAACGTCATGCCACGAACCACAAACACTACATCATGATCTCCAGTGCATTTCAATGATTAAGGTCAGGATCATGGCGACGAGCGCATATATCCAAGACCGTTGAAATTTAGCCTTGTTTACCAAGATAGCAAAGTCTTTTAATTTATACTCTTCTATACTATCTATTCACCGCAACCAAACTTGATATATAGCTACGACAGCTCATCTCGACCTCATATTTTCCGTCATATCCCACTCAATTTTTCACACCACCTCGAACTTTCCGTCACAACCACTCAACATATAATTCCACTTAACAAAACTGGCCATACCTCCTATTACTAATGGAGGCATCTGGCCCCCGGCCGCCTGTCCCTGCGGCTCCTGAACCCGACAATCCTCCAACGCCCCGCCGAACAACTTCTGACCATTTCCCCGCCTCCCTCCTATTTGTGGTTTTGATATGGTTGATTTTCTGGCCTGACGGCGGATCAGGTGCCCTACCGATAGGAGACGTAGGTACCTTGCGATTCGAACATGAACGATATGCCTTGGAAGTTTTGCAGAATGCGACGTGGGGGGCCTTTGCTCCGCGGATGGAAGTGTCGGAGAAGCTGGAGGTTATCCCGAGGGAAGATAGTGTGGAAGAGCTGCCAGCAAATAAAACAGAGGAAGAGAAGTACATTGGGGCGGATATGGGATTTTTTAATCTGACGGGGTTTCGGAGAGGAGATAATTATTCTTGGGAAGGCTTGGAGGATTTCCGACGCAAGTGTGATGCGCGCCATCGGGATGCATCATTGAGCTTCGAGAGCACTGAGTCCACCTGGGATCCTCAGGATGTCCCGGTTTGGCACAATATGTCCGGAACTGTTACTGGCGATTGGAAAGTGACGTCACTTCCTGGAGGCGGCCACTCACCGGCAGACTTCAACCTAGCAAAGCTTGTGCCGTTTGTGGATTGGCAGCAAAGAAATAAAGGATGGGCATGGAATATGTCTGGGTCAACGAAGGGTACGCTGAAGGTGGTTCTTCATGACCGGATCTCCCGGCTAAAGAGTGCCTTTCCAGACACTGATGAGTTCAAAGATATGGACCCGGAGACCAAAAAAAAGTACCGCTCTAACTACCTGGCAGCTTCTTTTTCCTTGGAAGACAATGGTAGTGACTATGAAATTTGGGAGATGACACTTTACGGTCTGCATTGGCCTGAAGCTGGCACAGTTTTACTCACTACGACCAGTGACAAGTTCGATGGAATATTCGGACTGCCTCTGTTAGCCCCATCGAAAGAGATGTTCATCTCTGGTCGCTATGCTCTAAATGCTTCGATAATCAACCGTCTCGAAATAAAGGAGAATGAGTTGTTTTCTGACCCTCGAATTCCCTGGATCGCCGATGACTATGCGAACGCTTATACTCCTACACCTCAATGCGAATATATTGTGTTCTTGCAGCTTCTGCCACCAGACAAGGACAAGCTTTTACAGGGCCATCCTAGAGAGTCCGCCCGGGAGATATTTGAGGAGATAGAGAATGAGCTTCGGTTCCCAATTGGTGCGCCGATGGGCTACATCCCTCCACTGCAGATGTCCATGGTAGCCTTTTCACCAGACTGCGGTTTTTACATGGAGAGTACTGGTCCGCCTGATGTTCCCATCACCAAAGGTCGTCATCTCTATGGCTTCAAGAGCTCTGTGATAAGAGCACAGATGAACACTGTTATCATGGGGATGTTTACAGTGATGACTGTTCAGTTTATGCTACTCAAAAGACAAATGAGACAATCATCCACACCTTCCACTATTGGTCGTGTGAGCTTCCTAACAATCTGCACCATGGCAATGGCGGATGGTCTGATGGCGATGTTTGCGATGGTCTTCCTACTCAACCCAAACTGCCTTATCACCATCATTGGCCTCGTCTTCTCGTCCATCATGTCCAGTGTCATGGCTGCAGTATTTTTGTTCAAAATCTTCAACACCCAATTACCGGATAGACTTCGAGCCCGTGAACAGAGCCGGCAGACTGCTGCAGCTGCAGTTAATCCCCCATCTCGAACCCTAACTCCGGCAGTTCCAGCCTCTTCGTCCAACATCGCTGCCACTCAAGCTTCCGCCAATGACGACACCTCAGATGACGAACGTGAATCAGCCGCCTTGTTGCCCACGACACATGTCCTCAACTCAAATCCTCCGGCAATCGTTCCTTCCGATCAAGATGTTGGTGCGGAAATCGCACAGCAAACCACACCCACCTCAGCTACCACTACTCACAGTATTCCCCAAGACCCCACTACTGGCCTCACGTTCTACAACCTGACTCACGTGTTCCGATGCCTCATAGCATTGGGGTTCGGAATTGCCATTTTGTTGCTTTCTACCTTTGCGCAGAGGCGTGATACACGTGCTGTCACTTATTATGTCGTTACTGCCGTCTACTTTTCTCTTTGGCTTCCTCAGGTGTATCGTAATGTCTGGCGCAACTCCCGTCGAGCATTAAGCTGGGAATTTATGATTGGGCAAAGTGTTATGCGCCTTACTCCCATCGGTTATCTTTACGCTGTAGAAGATAATGTGTTTCTATCGTATACTGACCGTCAGTGGTTCATGATCCTATGCTCGTGGGTAGCTTTCCAACTTGCCCTATTGGCGATCCAGGATATCTTTGGACCCCGAATCGCAGTCCCCAAATCTTGGTTTCCGGCCGGTTGGGATTACCATCCTATTTTACGAGAAGATGGTCTCGAAAGTGGACTACTTCCCATTGGTATTGCCGAAGCTCCTCGCCGCCACATCGGATCGGGCACCTCATCATCAGCAGCTAGTATCAATTCCAATACCCCACTGGTCCCCGGAGAACCGCCGGTTCGGGGCCCTGAGATTCGTGTTCTTGATTGTGCCATCTGTTGTGAGGATATTGAGTTGCCTGTGTTGCCAGTGGGAGCCAAAGATGTTTCGGGTGTGACAGGTGTGTTTGCTAGGCGGGCATACATGGTAACGCCATGTGGACATGTGTTCCACACGGGATGTTTGGAGAATTGGATGAGGTTGAGGTTGCAGTGTCCTAATTGTCGCGAGGATATTCCTCCCCTTTGAGGGTTTACGATACCATAGAGCTTTAGATACATAGCGTGTTTTTTGTGTTCATTTTTATCAATACTAGTTGTTGCTCGTGTATTTTGAAGTACAACCTTATGGACTTAAGGGTTATATGAACTCTTGCGATTTATGATTATCAATGCTCAGACAATTTTTCAATTGTTCCAGAAATCGGCATGTTATTGCTTTGAGCTGTACCTCGAAACATGGTATATTAATGAGAAAAGTTTCGAATTATTGGTATTCACCAACTATGACTACATAACCGTGAAGTAAAAAGAAACTATGCTTGAGTATATGTTGGTGGTTGGCGATGCCGGCTATGTTGGTGGCACAGCCCTTGTGTGCTAACGTTTCACATAAAACCTGGCCCGTCAGTTTGTTGGATGGTCCAGTTTGCAAAGGGCCATCTCACAATGTCACCTTTCCCGTCGAGCTCACAGAATCTGAGAGGTACACATGCTCATCGGTACGGTTTAGACCTGGACAATGTATGTCAACTTTCAATACACGAGATTTGTACGCCGAACCTCACAGATACCAATGCAAGTCTGATTCAATTGAAAGGCATTGGTCATCATGTATCTTTTTCCCAAGTTGCTAATAGGTGGGAAAAGCACACGCGATACACAGATTATAGGATTAATGTATGGAGAAATTCGCCAACATGTATCCTACACGTGAATTCCTGCCCGTTAAGTACCTAAATATTACCCTACAGGCCACCAATATCCACGGCGGTCCCTGTTCCTCCCGGATCCAGTGTGCCCTGGACCCACTGGAATTAAATCTGTAGAATGCTATTTGGGAAAAGGCGTAGCATACCTTTTTGGCTGTAGTAGCGCTAACTTGAGTATGCCCTTTTTGGTGAAAGCTCTCAGATATTGGAAGTGAAGCTCTGCAGGAAGCGGGAAGCGGTGTATCGCGATAATCGTCATCGGGCTATAATTATTGTGCATATCTTCAGACCTGGTTTATTTCTTTTTCTGACTAGTACTGTGCTAATCATTTGACACCCACCATCTTCCTCTCACGATCTCCAGTTTTACCTTCCTATTTGGCCCCCCTTCTTTCCTGTTTATAGCAACCAAACAGCCTTGCCCTCGTTTCAGTTATCGTTACCCGTCGCTGAGCCTGGTTGGATGTTAGCATTGGGGACTTTTGGACGCTTAACCCCAACGACGATTGTTGCGGAACACAACTTTCCCTTTATCACATTAATTCTTTTCTCAAAACATTTGCAAACGACACCTCGATACTCATACACCCGACGATACTCTTATCTACACAAGATTTTCTGATCTTGCGGAAACCCAAAGCTGGTTAGAAAGACTTGTTATACTTTCTTCTTGTCGTTACTTTGCGCTAGGCCTTGCCCCTCGGCAAGGCACTACTCAACCACCACTACACGAATCGCGATTACAGATTTCGACTACCAACCACAATGAAAAGCACACCCTTGATCATCAATTGGCATGATCAAAATGCTCCAGTCTACTCTGCCCACTTTGAGCAGGGTGGTAAGGGCAGATTAGCCACTGCTGGTGGTGACAATAATGTGCGAGTATGTCATGCACCACTCCGGAGCTCCCACTGAGGTCATGATATCAGAAACTAACATCATATCGCTAGATATGGAAAGTTGATAGCAATGGCGAAGATCGTAAAGTTGAATACCTCTCAACTCTCGCGAAGCACACGCAAGCTGTAAATGTTGTCAGATGGGCACCGAAAGGTTAGCACCAAAAGCTGTTACATGTTAAATTGACCACCCACCACTAACGTAGCTCTGATGCAGGTGAAATTCTTGCTTCTGCTGGTGATGATGGAAACGTAATCATCTGGGTCCCGTCAGAAACCCATCAGGTCGCCTTTGGATCTGAAGGTCTCGAAGACGAGGAAACTTGGCGTGCTCGTCATATGTGTCGGTCTAGCGGTGCTGAGATCTACGATCTTGCCTGGTCACCAGATGGTTCACATTTTATCATTGGCAGTATGGACAATATTGCCCGTATATACAGTGCTCAGACTGGCTATCTCGTCCGCCAAATAGCTGAACACAGTCACTATGTGCAGGGTGTGTCATGGGATCCCCTCAATGAATACATCGCTACTCAATCATCCGACAGATCAGTGCATATCTACTCCTTAAAGAACAAGGACGGACAAAACACGCTAGGGTCGACTGATGACGGAAAAATTCCAAAAATTGCCGGTCATCTCAAGTGCGACTTGCCGCCGAGGCGGGTAGTGGCTGGGAGTCCCGCACCCTCTGAACCGTCATCTGCCCGTGCCATTCCCTCTATCGAAGCTAGCTCACCTGCACCATCAGCACCAGGCACCCCCACTTCCATGGCAATGCCGATGAACCCTCCGAGTACCATAAGTCACTCCAGGCGATCATCATTCAGTTCTCGCCGCTCCATCTCCCCGGCCCCCGCTATGCCTCTACCTGCGGTAATGCCTATGTCTGTCGAGGCGTCGCCAAAGCCTCTTTCCTTCACCTCTAACGGTGCGGGCGTAAAGAACGCTATGCTCTATGCCAATGAAACTCTCACATCTTTCTTCCGGCGACTTACCTTTACTCCTGACGGTAGCTTGTTGTTAACGCCCTCCGGTCAATACCAGACCCAGCATCAGTCTGGAAAGGACTCCAAGCCTACATATGAAACAGTGAACACAGTCTACATCTACAGTAGAGGTGGTATCAACAAGCCACCCATTGCTCATCTTCCTGGCCACAAAAAGCCATCTGTTGCAGTCAGATGTTCGCCCATTATCTACACTCTGCGTACATCCTTCCCCCCTACCAAAAACATCACCATTGACACTTCATCCTGTGAGGAAGCTGTTGCTCCACTTCCCGAGGCTGTTACTGAATCTACAAAAATGGATCCTCCGGCTAAACCTACTGCCGCTTCCCATGGTCCAACTCCTGCTTTTACCCTGCCATATCGGATGATCTACGCTGTCGCTACTCAAGACAGCGTCTTGATCTATGATACTCAACAAATGGCTCCCATTTGTGTTGTTAGCAACCTTCATTGTGCTACATTTACTGATCTGGCTTGGTAAGTCCATCTCTAACCTATATTCTAGTAACCATATCCTAACTCGCCACCAGGTCTACTGATGGGTCAACCCTTCTCATCACTTCTTCCGATGGATTCTGCAGTACCCTATCTTTCTCTCCTGGTGAACTTGGTCAAGTTTATACTGGCGATATCGGAAGGCCATCCGTTACCCCTACACCTGCTTCTCCTTCCCCAATCAATACCAAGGGCCCCCTCTCTTCTGTTTCACCGAAGGCTAACACCATCGCTAACTTCACTTCTCGCAATGCTGCTTCTCCGTCACTTTCAGCAACCAGCACTAACAGTGTGGCCGCCAGTACGGGAAAGCCTCTCATCGCGGGATCTGTTCCCAGTCTTGCTGCTACAGGATCCGGTAAGGTCGGCATCCCTATCAGCACACCACCCGAGACACCTCGCACAGCAGCTGCAGGATCTAGCTTCTCGGGTGTCAAGCGTGAGGCTGGATCTGAAGAAAAGGAGAAAGGGCAGACAAAGAAGCGACGTATCGCACCTACTTTGATTGAGGCATTTGGGAAGTCTTCGCAGTCTAAGGAAAACAAGTAACAGCAGTCACAGAAACGACATCTTTTATTTTGCTTAAATTTTGTTGCGAGATTTCAGTGTGTGATATAAGGATCGTTTTAACCGGTATTTGGCGTTTACATCCATTAGATGTTTGGGATAATCCAACGGGAGGGGTACATTTATTTTATCGAAGCGGCTCATTATTTCAAACTTTGGGATATTTTATAGAACATCAATATCATGCCATTCTGTTATATTACGCCATCTTTTATTCAATGGGCTTCCATCCTCCACGGCCCTGATGGCCTACCACGCCATGATCCTTTAGAATCTGTGCTCCGGGCCTTCTAGTGAGAACACTAGTTTCAACCTTGGGACCCCGGACAACAAATGGAAAATCCAAACGATACCTGGGATCCGGCGGCTCAGGTTTATTAGGGCAGTGCCACACCTTTTTCGTGTTATTTCCTACTCGTGTGCGCACATTGGTAAATCCATTATTCTCGGCATTCAGGGTTATGAACCATCGGCGTTGGTAGACACTACCGATAATATGAGGCTCCGTTGTATGGGTTTTTATGTGGTCAACAGAGTTTGATTTTGGAGGAACCGTGACATTTGTAGTCTCATACTCGATGTCTTCAGTGGATGACGTGTTATTTTCGGCCCCAGATGGGCGAGGTTGACTTTTCTGAGCGTGGTGGAGGCAGCGGAGTTGGAGGCCCGGGAGCCAAAGAGCAATGGTATATCCATGGGGTAACTTACATCCGTGTAAACGGACTCGGATTTTGCGATTTTTGAATGCCTCTTCAAAATTCTCTTGTTGTGTCTGACTTTCCGATTCGGATGGTGAAGGACTCGGGGCCTCAGGATTCTATTATTGTGTTAGTGAGAATCCACATCCTTTATCTGGAGTGACAGGAAATGATATGCAGCATTTGGAATGCAGTGGACTTACATTAGGGTAATGGATTGTTGTCTCTATAGCCATTCGCATGAGCCAGGTACTATTAGGGTTGCTAGGTAGTCCATATGGGACTGCCCAAAAAACATTACTTGTCCCGTTAATTTGTAATATGAGATCATGGTGAAGTCCTGCGATTGGGTGGTCATGTTAATATGTTAAAAAGTATACAATATTAGGGTCACATGCGTTGGAGCGGAAAATTTAAGCGTATACATCCAGGGTTAACATTGGAGGTAGATTACTAGCTTCCCAAACTAATACAGATGTGAAATGAGGTAGGGTTTGAGCCAAGGAAGCCATAAGATGACTGGGTACTGAGTCATTTGTTTTTGTTTGTTCGTGGGTTGGTATCACAAATGTTGTGTAGAGATAGGTTTGAGGGATCCAAGTCTTCTAGGGTCCACTGAAGATTACTTTTTTTGATGAAGGGGTTTGATGTGAAAGTTGTCATTTCTGGGGATTGGATGTACCGTTATAGCTGAAGATTTCAGGACTTTTATGTCAATACGTCGAAGATGCCTTCGATTCTGTTCATCTTTCTTTTGTCATAATATCTCAATGTTGAATTTACTTGATTTACTTGGAACAAAGTTCACATGCATGCGGTCGTATCTATCAGCTGCCCAGGTTTAGATTGACAGCTGGCGGATCGGCAATTACTGTTTTGTTTCCATAATCGGCAAAAAGTGGGACACCCCGCCAAGTTAGAGGCTGTTGCCATCGTTACTAACTACACAGCGTTGATAGCAACCCAGCTAGCTGCCAAAGTAAATAATTGGGCGACTTGCATACGATGATTGAAATCATACACCAGAGTCTGAGGAAATTTGAGTGTGTATATAATGGCTGACGGAGTTGAACACGAGACAAGGACATAATCGTCGGCATTTATATAGCTATAGAGGCCGGTTATTAGAAAATACAACTGGAGTGAGAGCGCGGTGAAGACAGATGATAGAGGGTCGAGTCGAGGCTTCAGAGCCTTCAGGGGGACAAACTTTTGAACCTTGCAGTTGCAGCAACAACGACATGATGGAGATTCCCGATGATTAGATGAGTGAAAATGGCAGGTGTGCACTTTTGTGATTCCGAAGTTCATCCTAGAGTACATGGAAGCTTAGAAAAAAAATGTAGGGCACGCAGAAATTTATCAAACCTGGATTTGCATGTGTATCATTGTCAGAATCTTCAAACTGGACGTGTACAAATAGGAACGAACTTGGTTACATCCATAAATTATTGACTATTTACTATTTAAATCATTATTTTCAGAGAGAAGAAGCTGTTTTGTCGATCGTGTCACGCGAGAAAAATTTGATCGAGCCAATGAACCTCATTTTATTCACACACATCTGGGCTTAGTTTAGAAACCATCCTCCGCTTTGGCGCCCGCTCCGCCGTTGTTTACATTGACAACCTCTCACTGTTTGGTTACTGCCGACTGCACAACACTGCGAAAGCTCAAGTTAAATTCAACCAAAAGAGTTTTGCATCGCATATCATTGTACCGCTATCTTGCGTTTTCAACTACACCACCAGGGCCCTGGGTTTCTTGATCTCAGATCTTTTGTCTTGCTTTTTCCCTGACTGTTGACTTTGAACATCGTCACGGCCTCATTCTGGGTCTTGGTTTTGGTTTGCATGTGCCTTGTCGGCTGTGTGTTTTTTTCTCTTTGCCTATTAGAAGGTAAGATCCCATGCTTAGTATTTACAAGGGAGCGAAACGAGCCTTCATTGGTTTTGCGATGGTCCTAGACTGACTAGTTTCCTACTTGCTTCCTTATTGCAGATTGTTTTGATTGGGCCTTTCGCCTTGAACCCTCCTTTTGAAAGGGCCATCACTCTCTGGGTTCTTGATATCTCCCACAAGACACACACGTTTTACCTGATTCATTCCTCTGAATTCCGCGTCAGCCTTTGCGTCTGCTTGTTCTCGGCGAGATCGCAGTTAATACCTCTAGTACCTTAACTGTCTGCGCAACATCAAAAAAGGCCAACATACGACCCCCAAGCCACCGACATCCCGGTTCGACCTGCAGGACTTTACTGTTGCAGCATTCATTACCACCGAATCTCTCACCTCGTCGACCCTGCAGCTTCGACTTGCCTTGACTCCAGTGTTCCTGCTTTTCGACCTTGGTTCCCTATCCCAGCAGGCCGACACAGCCGAAATGTCAACATTCCGGCCGCCGCCGCTTCGACAGACGCAGACCCTAGACTATTCGTCTAGCAAAACGACATCATCAGCTTCTGCTTCACTGAACGGTTCTACCGTTCGCAACAATTCTACCAGCAGTGCCGGCAGCAACAGCATTTCTCGGAATCCCTCCACTATCTCCACCGTCTCGTCCATCTTCTCGGCGCTGTCTGATGCCAGCAGAGCAAGCACAAACACCACAATGTCGTCTTTCTCATCATCAGGCACGTATGGCGCAGGCGGCTCCCATCATCGGGGTTTCAGTGAGGCCGCGGGGCCCGGACAGCGTTCGTCAACGAGTAGTATCATTGACCACTTCAACGGCAAGTCCGGCCAGGAGAATATTCCTACTACCGGAGCTATGGACATTTACAAAAACATCCGGTCATCATTACGTCCTCTACAAGCGCCACAATTACAACCGTTGGCCAGTCAATCACCGTCGACATCGCCTACTCGGTCATCGCCAACCAGGTCGTCACCTTCACGGACGTCGCCAGTTAGATCATCATATATTACATCGGCCACGCCAGTATCGAGTTTACACAACCCTTCCACCTCCCACCTCAACCAGTCATTGACACCAGTAACGCCACCACGCCAGACAAATGCGGCTCTGCGCAACTTCGATCGCCATGATTATGGCATGAGTGTAGACATCGGCAAGCTCTCACTCAGTTCGAGACCAGAGCTCTCTCCGCCCACTGCATCTACCGCCAGCCCACGTTCATCAATTGTCCGTCCCGGCGCTCTGACTTTTGTGCGATCTGATATCCCCGGAACAATTACTAGCCCCGGAGTTACTTCGCCAGGGAATACCGGATCCCCGTCGCATGTACACCATCCCGCCACTTTCGAGGCGGATCTTGCCATTCTGGGTAAATCGACCACAGCACATCTGCGGACGTTGTCAAAATTGGCGTCGGCGGAGACGGCAGAAGAATTGGATTTTGTCCCACCAGCGCAAGAAGTTGTGGGGTTGAAAGGCCGTCGCAGATTAGCAAGGGCTGATAGTCCGCAAAAGCCAAAACATAATTATGGATTTGGGGATCGAAATTGGATGGACAAGCAAAGACAATTCCTGCAGGCTTATGAGTATCTTTGTCATATCGGTGAGGCAAAAGAATGGATTGAGGAC
The DNA here is from genome assembly GCA_017139545.1 of Ambrosiella cleistominuta. Taxonomy (NCBI): domain Eukaryota; kingdom Fungi; phylum Ascomycota; class Sordariomycetes; order Microascales; family Ceratocystidaceae; genus Ambrosiella; species Ambrosiella cleistominuta. Next base: position 7,564 of record JABFIG010000177.1, on the reverse strand, counting down.
ATCATCCAGAAACCCATTCCGCCAATCGTGGAGTTAGAGGAGAAGCTTCGGGATGGTGTCACGTTAGCAGAGATCGTGCAGACGCTGAAACAACGTCCGCTACGTATCTTCCACCATCCACGCTTGCAGTATAAACATTCCGACAACATCAACATCTTTTTCTCATATTTAGATGAGCTTGAGATGCCGGATCTGTTCCGCTTCGAGCTTATCGATTTATATGAGAAGAAGAACATCCCTAAAGTCATCTACTGTATTCACGCTCTAAGTTGGCTACTATACCGCAAGGGTATCATCGATTTCCGAATTGGTAACCTGGTTGGTCAGCTGGAGTTCGAACATCACGAGCTTGAGGCCATGCAAAAGGGTCTCGATAAGCTCGGTGTAAATATGCCTGCCTTCGGTAACATGGGAGCTGATCTCGGCGTCGAGGAAGAGTTAGAGGAGACCGAGGAGGAGCGGATAGATCGCGAGCTACGCGAACTCGAGGAAATTATCATCGATTACCAGAGTCAGATGCGTGGTGCCCTGGAGCGCATGAAGCTCGGTCTCATTATGAACACTTTATGGGACAATGAAGACTGGATTATTGATCTTCAGTCTCGCATCCGCGGTGACTTCTCACGCCAGATCAGTAATTACAAGATGGATATGGCCCGCTTTTCTACCAGCCTGCAAAGTGTTATCCGTGGTTTCCTCATCCGCCGTCGTATCAATCGCCGCCACCAGATTCTTCAAGTCCTGGAGCCTGAAATTTTGGAGCTGCAGAGTATCTTCCGTGCCAATCGTGCCCGCAAGGAGTTCAACAAGCTCAAGACTCAGGTTGCGAGCGGTACTGCTCCGGTTATCGTGAGCCTTCAAAGTATGATTCGTGCCCAAAAGCTTCGCCGGGAGATGTACGACCTCAAGTGTCGTCTTCTGCCTTGCGAAGCTCCTGTTTATGACATCCAGAGCTTTGCTCGTGGTTTCCTATTGCGCAAAAAGCACATTGAGACTAAACAGGAGACTGCGCAGATGACTTCTGGTGGTGTCCTTGAGGCTCTGCAGGCCGCTATTCGCGGTGTCCAGGTTCGTGCCCATATTGCTGATGATCACTACTATTTGGAGCAAGAAACTCTATCCATTATCAACCTGCAAGCTGCTTGCCGTGCTTTTGTTACCCGTGCCAAGGTTGGAAAGCAGATTGCAATGCTCGAGCGCCATACTCCCGCCTTTATCCAGCTTCAGGCTGTTATTCGCGGTCAGATTGTCGGCAAGAGTTTGAAGACATCTAAGGGTGATCTGAAGAAGCACGTCATTGCTATTTCACACTTGCAGTCCGTTGCCCGTGCTGGTGTCGTCCGTAAGGCCATCGCCAGCCAGAGAATGGCTCTGGAGGAGAATACTGAGGCTATCATTCTTCTTCAGGGTCTCATTCGCGGCAAGTTGACTCGTGATGTTCTCATTGCCTCTCAGGATGAATTGCTGTCTCACTCTGATGACATTTGTACTCTCCAGTCCATGATCCGCGCTGATGTTGTTCGTCGTGATATTGCAGAGAAGAAGGCTGTTCTTGCGGCTGAAACCGAGGCCATCACCGAGATCCAGGCCTTCGCCCGCTCCATGCTTTTCCGTCGTGAGGTGGCTCTTGATTTTGATGCTCTAATCCGCCAGGCGTTTATCATCACCAAGCTTGAGGGCTTCATGCGTGGTTACCTCCATCGCAAGCAGCATAAGGCTCTGTTGACCGAAATCGCTTCTCACGCTCCCCAGGTCACTATTCTTCAAGGTCACTCTCGCGGTGCTCTGCTCCGTGGTGAAATTGCCGACATCATTGGTCAGCTGGAGGATGAGGAGATGTGGATTCTTGACCTCCAGTCTCGTGCTCGGGTCTTCATTGTCCGCGCCAAGTTTGAAGAGAAGAGACGCTTCTTCAACGAGAACATGCAAAAGGTTGTCAAGATTCAAAGTTTCGTTCGTGCCAAAATCCAGGGTGAGGCTTACAAGAGCTTGACTCAGGGCAAAAACCCTCCTGTCAATGCTGTCAAGAACTTTGTCCACCTGCTTAATGATTCAGACTTCGACTTTAATGAGGAAGTTGAGTTCGAACGCATGCGCAAGACTGTCGTCCAGCAAGTGCGTCAGAATGAAGCTCTTCAGGTCTACATTGATCAGCTTGATATCAAGATTGCCCTCCTCGTCAAGAACAAGATTACTCTGGATGAGGTCATCCGCCACCAGAGCAACTACGGTGGCCATGCTATGGGTATGATTGCCAACTCTACTATGGCTGCCGCAAACCAGTTCGATCTTAAGGCTCTGAACAAGAACTCGCGCAAGAAGCTTGACTCGTACCAGCAATTGTTTTTCCAGCTTCAGACCCAGCCACAGTATCTGGCTCGTCTGTTCCGTCGTGTCCGCGAGGCCGGCACTGCTGAAAAGGATTGCAAGCGTATTGAACACCTTATTATGGGCTTGTTCGGTTATGCTCAGAAGCGTCGCGAGGAGTATTACCTTCTGAAGACCGTTGTTCGCGCCATGCAGGAAGAAGTCGATGCTTGCATGAACTTGGGCGACTTTATTCGCGGCAATTTCTTCTGGGCCAAGATTCTCGGCAACTATGCCCGCTCGCCCCGTGATCGCAAGTACCTGCGTGACCTCCTTGGTCCTTTGATCCGCGAGAACGTTATCGACGATCCGGGTTTGGATCTGGAGAGTGACCCTCTGCAGATCTACCGGTCTGCCATTAGCAATGAGGAGTTGCGCACTGGCCAGCCTTCGTTCCGTCGCCCTGATGTTCCTCGTGATGTTGCTATCAAGGATCCTGAGACTCGCGACCTCTTTATCGATCACATGCGTGATCTCCGTGAGATTTGTGATCAGTATCTGGTTGCCCTTGAAGAGCAGCTTCACCGCATGCCGTATGGTCTGCGTTATGTTGGTCGCCAGGCGTTTGACACTCTCACCCAACGCTTCCCTGATGAGCAAGCCAGTGTTATTCTGAGTGTTGTCGCCAACTGGATGTGGAAATTCTACCTTCAGCCAGCTGTTCTTGCTCCTGAGAACTTTGGTGTTATTGAGCGCACTTTGGCTCCTCTTCAAAAGCGCAACTTGAGTGAAATCGCCAAAGTTCTCGGCCAGATTTCTTCCGGTCGCCTTTTTGGTGGCGAGAACATTTACCTGCAGCCACTGAACGAATTCATCTCTGAGGCCATCAACCGTCTCCTGGCCATCACTAACCAGCTGATTGGTGTTGCGGATGCTGAGAGCACCTTTGATATCGACGAGTTCAACGACCTGTACGCCAAGAACAAGCCTACTCTTTACATTAAGATGGCTGATGTTTTTGCTATCCACCACTTGATTGCTACCGAGGTCCAAAATGTGGCTCCCAACCGTGATGATCTCCTTCGTGAGATTCTTCACGATCTTGGCTCGGTCAAGGCTAACCAGAATGAGATGACAGCCACTGGTTCATCTGATATCCAGATGTTCCTGATCCCTAAGCTTCACGATGTTGAGGACCCCGAGGCGCAGGTCAAGGTTCTGTTCATGGAGACTAAGCGTTGCGTTCTGTACATCATCCGTGTGCAACAGGGCGCCAATCTGATGGAAATTCTATGCAAGCCCATTACCCCTGAAGACGAGCAGAAGTGGACTCTCCTGTTGGACGAGGACTTTGCCGAAAACTCCAATACGCGTGGTGCCTACTCAGATGCCAACATGATGGACGTGACTCGCATGTCGTACTACGAGCTTAAGCGTACTGCGCTCGAGAACGTGATGCATCTTGAACAGATGGGCCGGATTTCTAAGCACAACCACTATCAGGACATTCTTAATGCAATTGCCCTGGATATCCGGACCAAGAGTCGTCGTCGTGTCCAGAGACAGAAGGAGTTGGAGGGTGTTCGAATGACACTGGCCAACTTGCATGAAAAGGCCAAGTACCTGGAACAGCAGCGCAAGAGCTATGACGACTATATTGAGCAAGCTATGAAGACTCTTCAGAACAAGAAGGGGTAAGTATCTACTGTTGCTCATAGTATAGAGATACGGGTTTGCTAACAACCCCACAGCAAGAAGCGCTTCCTCATGCCTTTTACTAAACAATACAACCACCAACGCGAACTCGAACGCTCCGGCCGCGTCCCCAAGTTCGGCTCTTACAAGTACTCTGTCCGCTCCCTCAATGACAAGGGCGTCCTCGTCGGCTGGAATGGTGTCAGCGAACGTGACTGGGACAAAATCAACATGACGATTTCCTGCGACGAGGTCGGTATCTTCTCGATCGAGGGTCTCCGCGGCCATGTGCAGATTCCGGGAGCCGCAGCCACGGTGCATATCGAGGATTTGCTGCAAGCGCAGTTCGAGTCGCACCAATTCATGAATCTGTTTGAAGGGAGTCTGAAGTTGAATGTTAATCTGCTGTTGCATCTTTTGTATAAGAAGTTCTACCGGACGCAATGAGCGACTGGGGAGGCAGACGGAGGATTGAGAAGAGGGTTTTAAAAATGGGTTCATGAACTGGAGTTGGGGGTTTTTGGTTTTGGCGTTGGGGCTTGATTTTCATCAAGGAGGTTTTATGATGTTGAGGGCATTCTCTTTCTTTTTCTGCTATTTTGTGATTGATCTTTGTATTTAAGTTTAATGAGTTTGATGGATGGAATGAACGGACATTTATACATGTGGCGATGGATTTCGATGGGTATCTTTGGGTGAAATTGGTGATGTACCATAGTTTTAGTATTGATTTGTATAGCACTTTGTGTTAATTTAATAAGGGATTTTATAATTTATATCGTGAGTTGGTTTTGACCTTAGGTACATAGTCATATGGTTGGGAGGAGTTCAGATTCACGCAGTCTCGAGTATTTTTGCAGACATGTCGTGAATTTATGGAATGAGATAAATAGAAAGGTGTTTGTATTACGATGACGAACATCTTCGCCCGATATGTGTGTATGTAGGGGGGAGGCGTTAAGAAAGATATATATAAGACTACATCACAACAAGTCATTCACTAATTTACATTTACATATCCTCTACAATCCAATATTCCACCCTGACATTATCATGCCCATCTACATACAAACTCTGCGAGTCCGGCGCCCCCGAGATCCCAACGTCAACCGACATCTATACCGGCCCGCCGATCCCCCGCTCCTTATTCATCAAGGACTTCGCCTTCGACCCCTCAAAACTCGACCGCATCGCCCACCGCACCGTTGAAACCCCAATGCGCATCGTCCCCGCTTCCTTCAGCTGGCCCGCCGACTTCCAAGTCATCAAGGACCGCATATCGGCCGCCCTTGGCGACCGGGTGCTGCTGATTCAGCATGTGGGGAGCACGAGTATGGGGATTATGGCTAAGCCGGTGATTGACGTGGACGTCGTTGTGCGTGATGTTGACGAAGACGAGGAGGCCTGGGTGGCGGGTGAGGGCATCATGTTGTTGACGCGCGAATGGGGGGGGGCATAGAATGTGTTATGCAGTAGAACCGTATGCTAATGTACATGTGTTTGCTGATTGGAGCGCGGAGCCGACGAGGCATCAGGTGTTTAGGGATTGGCTGGGAAGTGAAAAGGGGGCCGGGGATCGGAGGTGGTATGAGGAGGTGAAGAGGGCGGTTATGGAGAGGTGGAAGGTGAGTGGGGAGGCGAAGGGGGTTTATAATATGAGGAAGGAGGAGGTTGTTAGGGAGATTTTGGAGAAGGCAATGGTGGCGGTAGGGGTTGCGGGGACTGTGAAGAAGTTGAGAAGGGAGATTGATGAGGTGTCGTGAGTACTGTTGGTTACGATTGTGACTGGGGTTGTAGATGGGATAGTGGATGTTTGCCATGCCGAGATGTTGTAAAGTTTCGCTACATGGAATCCTTGGAAACTTCTCGCTTGTATGCAGCTATTCTTCCCTAAGATTCCTTCTCTCGTCTCCTAAAACTTCGAGTGCCCTGTTATACAAGTATGGACTCTTCACGGTATCGAGGGATGCAACATGCTAGATACTATTAGTTGGTCTCGTGTAGTTTTTCCCCATTCGGGAAAGTTTGGAGACAGTAGCTGATCTCATGATCTGGAAGACTGTTTGTTTGTTGTGGGAGTTGAGATTGTTAGAGGACACTACAGTAGGGAGGAGGAAAGAGGTGTGAGAGGAGAGAAATGGGAAAGTATTAGATGTTGTTATCAATATAGAGAGAACTTCTTCCATGTGGTTGTCTTTCCACAAAGGCAGTGGCTGGTCTCATGACGATAGTATATGTCGAACAAGACTCAATGATTGCCAGCAATGATATTCGTTGTCACTATTAAGTGTTCCTTTTAATGTGGAAGATCTCAACTTGGTGATAAACTTATGCGTAGACTTCTCAAGTCCATCCACTGGACCATCCTGTGCCTTGGACTATCTCCGGCTCTACAACCCTAGGCGCATACCCATTGTCATCATATCAACTTGCATCACATACGGCTCGTCTGTTCTTACTATCTCCAGGCATTCCACCCGGCCAAACAACAGTCACCATATCTTCTCTTTCCCCAAGCATTCCCCCCTATCACCACCTTCAATCCCGCCTCAACTCACCTTCCTTCGTCACTCGCCTCCTTTTTTTTCTTATTTGCAAGAGACAGACTTGTTCTATTAGTCTACCTGACCAAGCCGTCTGGCTTCCATCCCCTCCTTCTTGTTCTCCCTAATTGATAGAACAATGAGGCAAGATGCCGCACTGCAAAGTATATTGTCCTGTTTTTCTTTTGGGGACGAATACCATATTTGATATAAATGACTGCTCATCTGGAAGCACGTGACCTTCAGACTCAAAGTGATGTCGGGGTCAAGGTTGAAGTTCATGGGTGGTTCTGGATGTTGGTTGGGTGGGTTGGATTGGATGGATGGTGGGAGGATATTGATACAATACAGATGCAATGTTATGTCCTCACACCCTCAGGAATCGTAATAGTTAGATGTGAGTGGACGAGGGGGAAAAAAGGTGGGTGGATATGCAGACTGGATTGGTGAGTGTGACGGTTGCAGCGGTTATCGGGAGGGTTTTTGTGGGGCCGTGGTTGTATGTTGGTGGAGTGGGTTGGTTGATGATTAGTTGTAAGTCTCACCAAGTCCTACATAATTAAATGTTTAGTTTCTTACGTGTAAATGTTAATATTCCGAGACAATTCAAGGTGCGGAGCCTGGGAATGTCTCCGTGCCAAGACCTTTATGTTCTTGACGATATCCGTCACTCAGACTAGCAACCTTCCATCTCCCTAAAGATATTGTATCCCAGTAGCACGAGCTCCATAGCCTATAGGGGCCACAAGACATTTTGACGGTACGTGATTCAAGATCCCACCTCTTTGGGAGTATCTGGGGATACTGAGCTTCTTTCGCAGATGCAAAATAAAATTCCTATCTCCTTCGGCATCTGATTGGTCTACTGTTCATCATGACCAATGTAGCCACGAGATCCTGGCCTGGCCGATAATAGTCAGCTTAAAGGAGTGCTTTGGTGTGCGGCGAATCCAAAATCCATGTAAAACGCAACCACCAGATTACCCTCTGAAAGCTAAAAAAAAAAAAAGACACAAAAA
>JABFIG010000176.1:0-47333 GCA_017139545.1 Ambrosiella cleistominuta | reverse complement strand
TTTTTTTTCGTGGTAGTTTCAGAATTTTTTTTTCTTCGTGTGTGTATATGCAGGTCAACGTGCAGTGTGTTTGATATTGTTCAAGGGGGGTGAGGAAGAAGGGGGGAGGGGCGGGGACAATAATTTTGGGTGATTTTTTGTTTACTTTTTTTTTCTGTTCTGTAACGCAAGTCACAGATGGAGGGGAGTGGGATGGGCGAACTTTGTTTCTTTTTTGGAGCACTGGCCATTGTTCATGGTAAATTTATTATTTTTATTATTTTATTTTTCTTTTATTTTCTGGAATAGTTATATATCATCAATATGTCAATATAAACGACAGAGATTGGATTTAATGAGCGCATAATGTGTCTGGGAAATGTGTACAACCATGTAGTCTGAGTATCGCGACTTCTCTATCAACTTGCTTAGTCCTTCCCAAAACATGAGCCAAAACAACTATTAAAAATTCTGACTAAGCACCCATTTCCACCACCTCACCACTAAACCAAAGACAACAGACCCATCCCCAAGTGCTCCCCTTCTAGGTACATCACAAGACAACAGAAAAAACAGACCACGGAATAACGGAACGTTACGTCCAAAACGTGTAACCCTCTCATAACTGCCAATGGCAGACCTTTTTTTCTGTACGCCCGCTGTCCATTATCTCACGCCGCGCCGGGACGATCCATAATCCCGTCGTCTGTTTTGGTTATTTGGGAAGCGTATTTCGGCATGGGAATCGAGAAGAAGGGGACTTTTTGTTTGGTTGGTGTTTTGTTCGCTTGCATTCGCAGTGGTGGTGTTGATGTTGTATGTATATGCAAAAACAGGCGAAGGGCTGTTTGTGTGTTTGGATCATTGATGTTAGTGTTGATGTTGTTAGGACTGTGGGTATACGGGACCGATCAAGTCTTTTTGATCAAGGGATCAGCACAGAAAGGGATTATTTCTTTTATTGTTTAGGTTGATTTTAGCCAAAATAAATATCATCGCCAATGTGGCTTTTACAAACTGTCAAAATCACTTCACCTCACCTCACGACAACGGGTCGATTGATTCATGTTCCTTGATAAGATTCAAGTTCAAATGGCCTTGACGTGACTGTAACTCAAAACACCATGGGTCCGGGACCAATTTCTATAAATGTGTGTGTACCGGGGTATGTTTCTATTTTCTGTTTCTTTTTTTTTTTCTTGTTTGCCAATAGATAATTTCCCCTCTATTTTATTGTTTGAACTCTTTTTTTTTTCTTTTCCTTCTACCCATCGAAGCCATCGAATCATTGGAACCACGGTCCTTAGAGAGGTCTGTGGGTTTGTGTTTCTGTTTTCTTTTTTGGGTTTCTGAAGCCAATGCTATAACCCTAACAGACATTTTTGTTTCATCGTGACACTCTGTACCTGATTGACAAAACGTCCTTCACAATCACAACACATCAACCCAAGCCATCCGCTACGAGCAGATCGTAAGAAGAAACGAGGAACATCTGCTACATTTTTTATGGTATCGTCCAATATATAAAAAAAGAAAAAAACCTCCAAAATCTCAATTTAACAGAAATTCTACCATCGCAGCTTCAGCTGGTTGAAACAATACACACCTTTCCCAGAACGATGAGGTCGCGTGCCCTAGACTCAATATTACTTGACCACGTCCAATCCGTGCTCAACCCTCCCCGTCACTATTCAGTGTCAGCGTCACTGTCATCGTAGTCGTGGTTTTCCATCGTCATATTGTTAAAGACCGGCACACTCACTCATATTACCTAAGCTTGGGACTTGAGACCGGTTGTCACAAACAAAGGTGATCCGTTGCGGTCCTTTGAAATATTATATTGCAACTGTTTGGCAAATCGATCACCAAATCAACAACTAGCCGACCATCCACTTGTAAAAATTCTAGACATTGCTCATGCACATATAAACATTTACCACATAGCTTTTGCGTGCGTTTGGGTATATGAATCCTTATTTGTTGGAAGTAGGTGGGAGAGCAATTACTTCATATAAATGTGCGACTGCATTGAGGGCAAATTGAACGGTATTTTGACTTACACCAAACGGATTTCTGATACAGGCAACTAAACAATGGAGTAGAGTCAAGTCAACCCCTAGAAGAAAAAAAACCCTTGGTTGATTCGAATTCCTAGAATCTTAAACTTACACTCTCTAACTATTGACACAGTACACATTACATTGACAGCTCATTCCTTGCCTTTTGTCAACTAACTCTCCTCCTGATCCAGACAATCATCTATCCCGTGTCCCTAGCATCCTCGTCTTCTGCCATTACATTCACTGCTCCTGCTGCCAAACACTACTTAGCAAGAACAAAGCCTTCTAGCTCTAGCCCTCAGCAGACTGCAAGTTCTAGAAGTCGTGTGCCGTGTGCCATTTGCTGTCTACCCTCGTGTGTTTTTGAGATATAAGAACCGGAATGACAGCGGATGGTGGCGGGTATAAAGACAGATATAAAGACAAAAAATCTGTCCATGGTGATAGAGAAAGTGCAGGGTGGCGGAGGGATTACGGACGGATGGGTAGGTGCACCGGCCGGAGGGGAGTTGCATGGCGGGCGGATGGCTGACTGAGGAGGCGAGAGTGTGGGTAGATTGATGAAGGACATGGTGTTGTGGTTTGGGGCCTGGAAGATATCATCACTCGACGACTCACTTTCAACGTAGATGTAGATGTAACAAAAAGCTTCGCCGTCTACATCCACTGGACCATGTGACATGACTCCTTCATTGCATGTCAAGTAGGCCGTTTTCACAAATCACGGTTGATGCTTATCCTACCGACAAAGAAGAAAAAAAGGGTTCTTGTGTCTTGTGTACATTTGTGAATTCGCTGAACAGACACGCTTGTGGCCGCCACCACCGCCACTCATCCCGCATCCCGCATGGCGCATGGCGCAATGCCATCCACTGACTGACAACAACAATTGTCACCAGGCTCTGAAAAGAGTTATCCAACAAGCCCTGAAAACAAAATTTGAGACGTATATATATACATATATATATATATATATATATATATGCACACATAATCAACAGACTAAGGAAAAAACAAGGTCCAAGAAAACTCCACTTCTAGGTCTACGCATTCCAAACTCTGTTGCATACAGCTCAGAATTAGACTGACCTGTTATATCCATTCACTGTATATATATATATACAAAGAAATGAATCTGGTACACGTAATTGTCTTTGTTACGCCCACTATCATGCCTGAAGAATGAACTTGATATCTCGAACCACAAAATGCTCAAGTGTGGGTTGATAACTGATGGATGTTACCGTTTTAGGATATTTACTGGGTTGAGTAATGACTCACTGATTGAACCTTACTAAACCATCATCTACACTTGTCTCTATAATCATGATATATACACCAAGATAAAGACTGCATATTACACTCACAATAGCCAATCCTCGGAACCACACCGTCCGCCAACCCAACCTGTCCAACACTCCGATCCTGACAAACATTGACCCACACCAAAACACCTTCAAAATGACATCACCACAACAACCGCCATCACTAACTAAAGCATAAGAAAATAAGAAAAACTTTTTCTATACGTTCATCCGCCTGTCTCACCAGTGGAGAAAACAGCCTCTGCGTCTCCATCTTTTGACTTTCCACAATTAAAGAACCCATTCGGCCACTAGTTCGCAAATATATATTGCCATAGGTACCACGGTTATCATTGGGCAGTGAGTATGGGTGGATATGAACGAGGGGAATGAGTGGGTGCACAGTAGCGAAAAAGAAGTATTGGGACGTCAGAGTGACAGAAGGAGACAAACGGACAAACATGTGTGTGTGTGTGTTTCCCTTTTGTGACACTACCCGAGAGGAAGCAAGCAAGCGGAATGATCAGCCAGAACTTGTTTTTATAACGTGGTGGTGAGGGTGATTGATGAGGGACAAACTTATCGTGTTGTTTGTGGAAGCAATCTAACGCCACTTTGAAGATAGAACGAGAGTCAAGACTGAGCCTTTTGGGATGATTGAGTATACACAACTAGCAACTTTCCTCGCCATTGTAATCCTTCCCGCAATCATCTCGGTGAATCTTTCAGCTATTCTGCATTTCACCATACGCACACACACACACACACAGAGATCCTCTCTACTCATCAATCCGCTATGTTACCATTACATTGCTCTACATCTAAACTACACCATACCTCCTTCGCAACTCACTCCCTACCCGCGCACAAGATTGCTACAACAGATCGTCCCAACTAAACCAAAAGCAACTTCCATTCATTCCGTCCCTTTCTGTTCCGTTCCACCGACAACCACGCCAACCCCAACAACTATCCACCTTACTTGTGTCATCAAGATCGCCATCGAACAACCAAATGAACAAAACAGGAGAATATAACCCATCGCATTGCTTGTCCGGGGATGCCTGGGGGGTTATTGTCTGAGTGGTACGATGTGATAAGTGTGGCGAGCACAGAATATGTGAGCTACGGCAGCAATGACAGGTGTATTTTCAAGGTTTCATTTTTTCATTTTTTGTCGTTATAAGAAGATATGGGTATATCAAAGACGCAGAAGAAACATGACACTGATAGCTTCCAGGCTTGCCCAGCAGCTTAAGAGTAAACATGTCAAAAAACTAGAAGAAACAAGAACAAAAAGAAAGCACAAAATAAAAGAAAAGAACCAATGACTAAGCATCCATGCCGTGTGGCAGTCTCATAACATATACATACTCACATTTAACCTTTTGAGCCCTATCTCGCTTCCGAACCCAAACAACTCCACCTCAGCCCTTCTTCAACCAGCAATAACAATTACAATAACAATAACCCCTCACTAATCAACCCGCTCTTGGTGCTTAATTTATACATATTGAGAATCACCGTCGCACTAGACACTCCCCACTCTCTTGGGAGAAACTACCTGATCTATCCCAAGTGGCCGTCATAAAGAGGGTGGGAGATTATTGTGTGTTTGTATGTATGTCTCTGTATATATATGGCTCATTTTTTTTTTGGCATATTACCTGATTTGACAATTTAGTTGAGTGGAGAGATAGAGAGATAGAAACAGAAATAAATAAATCTGACATATTTGGGAGGGATAACGATGGGCCGTGGAGATAGCGGGCGGTTGGTGAGCTGGTATAACCTTGGTTGCAATTTTAGGGCGAATCATATATGGATGCAAGGTGAATAGACCTCGTCACGGGACCATAATTTACCATGCTGACAGACCATCGATATGTGAAGTCCACAGACATTCATAATGAACATTTGTGACAGCAAGGTTTGAGGCAATATGTTCTTTTAACGTTATAAAAATAAAAACAAAAATGTAAGGCAAAGCCTTAAAATGTATCTTAGTGGGAAAACCAACAGAATGTGGGACCATACCATGTCAAACTTTGTGCAACGTTGCAAATGTGGGCCTGTCAGAGAACCCAATCACGAACAAGCCGCCATGTTCTGACTCTTCTGTGACATACTAATGGGTGGAGACGCCAGTAGACAAAGTATTAAGATAACTACCATCACTTATCATCTTGATGACCAAGAGTACAGTATCACCGCTGTGCGGTCTATCTTCATCCAGATCTATGCCCAATACATGACTAGCGGTATCTCTCATACACTCATCTGAAACCCACAGTAGTATTATCTCGGGGTATACGAAACTCAACTTTCAGGACAAAAATATTACATACAAACAGTCTGACATCCAGGAATAGTCTCGATGTCAACCCAAAGACTGACAAGTCCCACAATCAAACAGTCGTATTTAGTGAAGAGAACAAGAACAAGTCTTCTCAACTCAGCTCCATTAGAGAATCAACTGTTGACATGTGTTTTGTCATGCCAGTAGTTAGCCATTAAACTATTCTCATCTCCATAGGTTGCTTACAGCTGGTTGATAGCGGCATGGCTTACCACAAAGACATCTCCTGTATCTATTTCCATCGTCACAATGTATCCGTCCCTTTAAAGACACAATTGCCTTTTTCTTTTCTTTCCTTCTTTATTTCTAGAACCCTGTCATACTCTGTAAATGTCATTTAATGCTTGACTTTATTACCATGTATTTACAGGGCGTCTGCTTCCCGACGACAACATCCGCGTTTGCTTCCCTTTCCCTTTCCTTTTCCCTGGCCTGTATTAATCGACCCACTCACCATCTCCCCCACTATCTACCTACCTGTCAGCCAAATTACCACACCAAAATGGATGCCTCCAGAAACTATCTCTATCCTTAAAAACCTAGCCATATGTCCGCGGGTAGCTTCCTGGATTAGATAATCTTAGACATATCCGATGGTTCCCATTGTTGATGCGGCAGGTGCTGGTGGCGGCGAGACACACAGCGGGCTGCGTACAACTGTATGTGATTGTGAATAAAGGAGCCTTGCCGGACAAAATATAAACTCGATAGAGTATAGAAACAAGGATATCCAATTCGGTATTTTCTAAAATGGCCAGATAGTCACGAGACGTCTCTGGTCAATTTTCAATAAACAATGAACTACAATCCGTGTGATATCATCATTGAGGCCCTCGGTTGCCCATGAGATACCATCTGTACACCAAGGAATCTGATGGTGTCAGGCAGGTTTCAGTCACACAAGATCCCGCCAACTCCTAAACTTAATGTTTGCTTTCCTACCATCATCTCGTATCCCCCCTTCCACTCACATCCAGACCTAACCCAATCCAAGCCCAATACAGTCCGTTCCAACCACACAAATCTTCTTCCTCACTCAACCAACACGTAGGTGCCCAACTCCTACTATCTCCTTCTCATCCGCCCTGTCACAAGTTTATCCCCGTCGGCAACCGTACGGGCCGGGAACCGGTGGCTTTAGGCAGGTAGCCGCTGCCAGTCGCGGTTATGCTGGGGATGCCAACGGAGTGATATTGGCAACTGGGCAGTTGGCAAGTCCGGGCAAGGATGAGGATGACCGGGCCGTAGTTGGATTAAGGAAAGACGGGTAGATACTGGGGACTTTTGGTTGGGGAAAGAGCGGATGCGGAGGACCGGCGGTCAATGGGAAGAGAGGTTGCAGGTTATGATAATCCATGTTGAGCTGATGCGGGATTGCCTGTAGCTTCGTCGCTCGGAAGGAAACCGAGTGCAGGAAGCACAATAAAATGCGAGGATTCACACACACACAAAAAAACACACACCTTTGGTGCTCCGGGTGTCACAACCACTGGATGTTGCCAGAGTATGGAAAGATCCCTTAGCACATGAATGTGGCGCAAATACTGAGAGACTGCGGGATCAGACATGATGGTAATGCCGGTAGGCGATGCGGTAGTCGGGTCCTGCGAGTATCCGGCGGCGACGATGGCAAACTAGACTTGAACACTTACGATCAATGGTCAAATGTACTATTTATTATCCAAAAGTCAAACATTCTTAAGACCTCACATTTGTTTTCGATTTGTAGAAAATGAATCTTGCGGCAAGACAGAAAAACGAATTTTGTTTCAGTAGTCAAGCCACTGAATCATTGCCACCAAGATTTACGTGCAATCCACAAATTGGGTGCTGACTGTCAAACAACAAAGTCGTCGTCTGGTGTCGGGTTAATGATCTTTACATGTGCCGTGCTCGGGCTGAAGTCGCTGATATATTATTAAGTTGCGGTGTTTTTGAGAATTGACAAAGCAAGACATCCTCAGAAAATTTCTCTGCACAAGGCTGACTGGCTGCACCAGGTTGAACGAACACAGAAAGTATTAGTATCTAGTTTTGAGTAGTTGCCTTTTTAAAAGAATCACATGTCATGGCCGTCGTCTCGGTAAACAAACAATGAAGCCTGCGCCTGTTCCTTAGTCAAAAAAAACCGGCACCGAAACTTCGCCAAACATTATCAACATGGACAATGTCACCATGCCATCTTTTGTTGAGATCATTTGCACATTGTTCACCAATGTAGATCATAACGTTTCGATAACTGTTTATTTTCTTTTGACACAAGATGCATACTGAATGCTGATTATCAATATCCTTCTAGTGGAAAGCCATGAGACAAGAGGTAACAGAATATATATCATCATTAATATTACATGTCCATAGAATCATCGTCTCCCATCTCGTATCCAACTTTCCGTCTTTTAGGTGCAAAAATTGTAAAGACCTAGAGAAGGATCATGATCACTAACTTGGTCATCATAGTTCTTCCAGCTGTTCAAATGAACATGCTCAAACTTGACATTCTTAGCAGCAGCCGGAGATGCAAACATCCGGTCCAACTCCTGTGAATTCATGTCGTACACATATGAGTAACGTTCGCTCGTTGACAGACCCACAGCCTCGTTCAGATCGACCATCTGCGACTTCTCCAGAAATGTAGTCATGGGCTTAACAAAGACAAACTCATTAAAGTCCCCGACAATTACAACGCGAGCGTCATCATCAATAGCCATCAGTTCGCCGATAAAGTCACCCACAACCTCGCCCTGGGCCGTTCTCTTATCAACACCGGCATTTACGGGTGGTCTGACATCGCCGTGGATGGAGGTCGAGCCGCCCTTAGAAGTGAAATGGATGTTCACGGTGAAGAATCGCTTGGCGTCACCTTTGACAGCCTTCCACATGGCAACCAGAGGCTTACGAGAGTCCTCCCAGGCAGAGTTATTGGGGTCAATGCGGCCAGGGTTCAGCGAGATGGTGGGCTCGTTGCCGTCACGCAGAACCTCAGTGCTGTTGGTAGAAGTCCCCAAATTAATGTCGAGAAGCTCAACACGATCAGCACGGTACAGGTAAGCCTGGCGGATGTTGCCACCGGGCTCGCCGCCGTCCTTGCCGTCTACAGGGTCAATAGTAGTCCAGGAGTACTGAATGCCCGATAGATCCTCAATATCACCAGCCAGAGTCGACAGAGTAAGGTTAGAGTTGACAACACCATCATTGGTAACACCATCATTGTCCTGAATCTCCTGGAGCATGATGAGATCTGGGGTCTTCAAGTAGTCGACAATCTGAGCGGCGACCTTGGGCATATGACTCGATGTAGGAGCCAGGTTGCGGGTGTTGTAACCAGCAACGGTCACACCGCTGCAATCACCGGTAGAAACCAAAGAGGTGGGAGGGTAGGAAACATCATTGCTCTCGGTAAGCTCAAGAGCGGTGAGAGGCAAGATGTTGTAAAAGCCATAGACATAGGTGACGATGCCAGTGACATCAGCAAACTTGTCGCCCATCTTTGTGGAATCATCATTGTCAGTACCGTCGAGAGGAGATCCAACAAGGATAGCTTCGGGGTTTGAGTCTTTGGCACTCATGGTGATACCACCGTGCTCGTTGCGGCCAGTGGTTCTATAATCGCCAATGACCCAAGTTTCTCCGTACTGGTTAGGTCTGCTGACTCCGACAGGACTGCGGATAGTGACTAACTCGCCAGACAAAGACTCCCAAAAGTCAAGGCCATACTTGGTGGGGTCAAGAGTCGGGTTGTCTGAGGACAAGTACCCTTGGCCGCTGGGAAGACCATAGACATCGCCATCATCAAGAGAGCTGTACTGTTCAGTAGGAGGAGACAACGTGTCGACGCCAATAACCAGAGGCGTGACAGTGTTACCACTGCTCTCAATGACAATGTTCTTGGGGGAAGATAGCTCGGTCAGATAGATGTAATCGCTATTTGATCTGCAACACACAGTGGGGTTTTAGTAGAGATTGGATCGCGTGCTAGGTTTCGGGATTATCCCTACCTGTATTCGGAAATTTTCCCGTCAAGGGTGATGATATCACCGACGGAAACCTTGCTCACGCTGGAGGAGCCGTAAACATAGAGCGACTCAGAGGTCGCATTATTATCATCAGGCTCGGTGGAACGGATATAGAATCCGTACTTTCCCTTTGCGGTAACCAGACCCTTCACTCCGCTAACGGACTTGTCTTTATAGGGAGAGATAAAGGTATTACTATTGATCTCAGCAATCGTCACGGCTGAAGCCAAGCCAGCGGAGATCAGGAACCCCAAAGAGAATATCATTATGAGCAAAGGAGTGACGGATCAAACAAAAAAGACCAGATGGATGATAAAAAGTTGAATGAGACAACTGTGACGGTCGACTGGCCTCTTTATAGTAGTTTGTTCCTTCTCGAGTTTCCAAGAAGAACTGTAAGCTATCCTCACATTCTGTGCCTTGATCCTCTTGTAACCACGAGTTGTATCACGAGGTGTGCAAACACTAGGCTCGTATCGTCAAATCCCGTGGCAGGCCGTCCCCCTCCGATAATGGCGACGATGGCCTCGCTGATTCGACCGGACCATTTGACCCAGACAAGAAGGTCGGTAACAAATCGACTAGGGTGTGGTAAATCCTGGAAAATCCTGACAATGCAGGACCAGGTTGTAATGGGACCATTGGCATTATCTGGTTGGCGGGTGCGGAGGGGAATCACTGGACGATGTCGGTGGAGTTAAGGTTGTTGCAGGATGCGGTGGATCAAATAGGCATAAAGGATAATTTGACAGCATTCTTATTGTTCATGATCTGAGTTTAGATCAATCAGAGCGACTGGCAATGGTAAACAAACATGTCGGAAAATGGCACCCTTGGGACACTTAGAATTCCAATATCGACCTTTTCAAGGACCTTTTGAAAACACCGCTGCGACCCTACATCAATAGATAATCCGGCTTTGTCTGCTGATGAGCAAAACATATTTACCATTCCGCAAAACGTAGACCCATCCGGCAAATCCTTTTCCTATCATCTGTCCATTCGCCTTAACATCACGAGTTCCCTGATAGGTTTAACTATCGGAGATGCCAAGCCTGCAAGGACCATATGCGTTTTTTTTTCTGTTTTCTTATCTTGTTTGGTTGATTGCGCTGTTGAGTCTTGCGAGTGCGGGTTCAGGCAAGGGTCTACAGAATCGATTTGTCAAAAAACCAACCAGAGAGCAGAATAATGTACGAGATTGCTATTAGATCTAATGTGTCATGAGTTTACTGGTGTTCAATCGTAGGGACCTTATGCACATCATCATCCAGCTAAGAGGGAATGGATAGGATAACACGTGACGCAGGTTATTTTTTTGTATATTATTAGGGTCGTAACCCTATGATGAGATATGAATAACAACTTAACAAAAAAGAAACTTTATCAAAAGTGCACAGGGAGTGATTATTGACTTGATATGATGTCATTGGCAGTTGTTCTTGATCCCGTAGCTTATGCAGCCTTCTATAAATATCCGTTTGATCAGTTTTCTGGGTTTTCTGACAAGAAAAAAGTCCTTGCCTCGAAATCTTTCAGCTCGGATGGAACACGGGATCGATATGATTTCAAATCCTGTCCCACATTGAACGACTTTGATGTGACCAAACGAAAAAAAAAAGTCGAGGGGTCGTCAACTTGAGGAAAGCTTGATGTCTAAATCGTGAAGATGACATGAGAAAGGTGGAATAAATTTAGTCGATCTTGTAATGGACGAGTAGAAGACATTAATAAAATGAACTATCCGACGGTGATCCGTCACAGCTCAGGAGTTGGTCACACTGAAAATGCGATACTTGGAATCCATTCGACTGCTATCGACTATTCCGGTGTCGGCTTTTTCTTTCTAAGAAGCAAGATGAAGATCCCGGAATCAATCTGACTGTACATAATCCCCACGTAGATAACCAACCCACGCACAACAGTATTTGATCCCCATACCGGACAATCACTACTGTGCGCAGTTGGCTCCTAGTGAAAAATACAAGCTAATTTCCACGAACTCCTAAAATTCCACCCATAGAAACAAACCGACACAAACAGAAATCTATCCATCAATCAAAGGAGAGGGTTCGGATATCAATAGAGACATAACATAATCTAAATTGTCTAAAACACACAGTTTACCTGCAAGCCCATTTTTTTGCGCTGTTGGAGAATTGTCTGCTCGACCATATCCCCAATTCATTCAAGTATAAATAGAGCCCGATCTCCCCGATTAAATAACACTTAGAAGTCTTGAAATCTCACAAACAACATCTCTATCAAATACTTACTTTCTATCTGAGACCACACTTCTTTGCGGCCCCGCTTGGGTGCCTTTCACTCATTACATACACATCGCTCCCTCATTTACATTATTCCTCTTCGTTGCCAATCCAAGCCTTCCCATAGCAAGTAGTCACCGGGACAAGAATAATAACACAGAATCGGAAATCATAAATCAAATAGCACATTCATAACATTCACGACATGCATAGTGTAGGAACAGTTAGTTGACCCAAAAAACAAATATGTATTGATCGTTACGTTGCATCAATCTGGGTGCATTCTTGTTAGCTCATCGAACACGGCCAACACGGATGAGATTTTACTTACAAGATTCGTTTGTGCCTGTGAAAAAAGAAGCCAAAAAAGCTCAAATGAAAGGATGAGGATCCATAAAGGATTTTCACAATGGAATCATCAAAACCTGGGCGACATTACGTTAGACCAGCAACACTGCATGGTATTCGCATTGACTTACCGACACAGCTATTGGGAGAGCTTGGCCGCCCGACAACAAACACAAAGAGTCTACAGCGATACCGACTTGTCTGTGCCGACACACAGATGAGTCGTAACTGTCACCTGAACAAAGACTTCACTGTGATCGAGATGTTAGATAAACGGGTCGGTCATCAATGGGAATGATAAAAGGGACAGGAAAAGATGCGAACAACTTACTGCACGCCGGCACTAAACAATCAGCTGTTTCAAAATCAGACTGAGTACAAACTTGACCAACATTGACTAAATGAATTTGTGTAGCACATGTAAACAGAATGGATTGGCGTGGTAGCATTTATGTTCCCGCAATTATGTTGCATAGACCTCCGCGAAAAACTTGGTCGCGACGCAGAAAATCAGATTTGAAACAAGAGACTTGCCAACAGTTTGGTGGCTGGGTTCTTGTACTGAGATCACCACTGCGGTTGCTGCGATGAATTCAATGAGCAGGATGGTGGCGTGCACACTCTCTGATGCGGTGGGGATGCGCATGTATCGCTTCAGTGTGTTCATCGTGGGCTTTTCGGATCGCTCGGTACTATAAATTTTGTGAATGTATACTTAATAAATGCTGTTAAGAAAGAAAAGAAGAACAAAAGAAAATTTAAAAGTGAATGGAGAGTACAAGGCCTTTCAAAGAGGCGGTGGTCTCACTTTTGTAAACTTCAAACTGGAAATCACAAAATTGATGTATAAATAAACTCTTGCCAACCGTAATACCTTCCCCTCCTTCCACTCCGAGATTTAGGAAGTTGCGAATTAATGCGTAGGCCTTGACGAGCACCAAGTGATATAACACTGCAAGGCTTTTGTTATAAATACAAGTTTGAATATTATAGAATGGTGTCTATATTTTGTAAATGAGTCGATCGATAGTGACTTGCGACTACATAAGTTGATTATATCTCAGTTTTCTGTACTATGTCAAACTCTCATTTTGAAGCTATCGCGAGGTTCTTTCCAGCAATAATGGTTCCTTCCAATTGAACTGGACCAACTAGGATTCCACTTTTTCCTTCAAAACTAACTTGGTTTGGGGAAGAAAATTTTATGCGCGCTAGGGCCTGTGAGGTGCCCTTATCAAGTGAAATCTGGAGGGCAAGACATACTAACATTAGTAATTAGGTAGTCAGCTGTAAGATTGACCAACAAATTTAGTATAATTTTATCATCATGATAATTGAAATATGCAGGAATATAGGAAAGATACTCAGATGCTGAGTCACGCATTGTTAAGTCAATATAGTCTGACCTTTTTGTCAGCCTATGTCAATCCCTTGTTATCAATGTCACGTGCCACACACAAATTATTTAAAAAAAAATCGAAGCCCTTATCACTACGACCATGAGACTCATGGAATAAGGAATGAACGGATCGATCTCAGAAAATTTTGGCAACGAAAACCATGGTATATGCCGTGATTAATCAGTATCTAAGGGAATGTCGTTGAAAACCCGCATGTTAGGGTTAGAATCCTGGACATGATTGTGAAACATTGTAGTAAATCAGGCAGCCCTAGCCGACAATACCAGGAACCCTCGTACATGTTATGATCCTTAGACGTTTTGTCAAGTGGAGTCAACGTGGGCATTTCATGCCGGTCTACATTGTATCATTATTAATTTATAGTTTCGATTAACATCAATTGAGAGTTGAATAGAAGAGGTGGCCGTTACCAGTAAGCCCCTTTACTCATGACTATGTACTGCGTGATGTGCATCCACCCTCAATGTATTACACACGAACCTTTTTAACTCATGAACATTCTGTACCCTGGTCTCTGAAATGTATACTTTACTCTTTGGGAAGTTTCCATTGGAATTGTCGTTGCAATCACTCTAGAACAAAAAAAAAGTGCCAATAACGATGCTCAATGACTTTAGGTGACTGCACGAGAGATTGAATTGATAGTTTATAGGCCATCGGACTTGTAGAATCCTTTTATTTGACTAGTTTATTCATCGTTTTGATGCGATCATTTAAGGGGCGAAAATAATGATATGCACAAGGAGCTCGATAAACTTCCAGTCGCTTGAATTTGTTGGTCAATTCTCGATTATCCATAAATTTAAACGAAATGGGGCCTGTTTCATAAACTTCACGCACCGTTTGCGCCGAGAGGGAATGCTTAGTGGTGATATTGACGCTTGTGTTATATTATACTAATGAAATCAATATATTAGTAGGCTTCTCCCTCCAACTGCAATCTTTCAATCTCTTCTCTCCACCAACAACTTGGGATTTTCGGATCTAACAAGTTGACGGTCAACATAATACTGTGTTTGTACCAGATTGAGGTAAGAAGTCTTAGAATACAACGTCACAAATAATTATTATAAGTTCTGCACTATTACGACCTCTCCTTACACTCAAAATGATGAGTTTCAAGACATTCGCGACTTCACACATTCACATTATATTTGGATAATGAGCTGACAATCATGCAACAACATTCAATTATTTTGTTAGTATAAAAGCCGTCACTTTTTATTCTTCGCAATCGAACTGTTCAATCTGGTCAGCGGATGCGTCACACAGTTGAAAACTACCAATCAGATGCTTGTTTCCCTGGGTTGCACGTTGGGCAAATGTAATACTCGCTTCACCAAAGTTATTATTACCAAAACAGGCTACATGTTTAGCGGTGTTAATTTACAGACTTCTGATATACTTATATCTTTCTCGCGGAACACCATAGCCAAAAGACATCTTGAGACCATGAACCTGAGATTGTGGTCAGTATAAGCCGAAAGGTTTGGGTCAACAGCGTAGACTTACCAGGTTCGATGTGGAACAGCGCTCAACTTGAATCTCGCCAATATCATGATTCACAAGCAGTGTCAAGATCAAATCTGAACGGATGTTAGGTATCGAGTGGTCGTAGCCATTATGGCACAAAAGTTGACATATGCTTACCCGAGTCATTGCCTCGGCCTGGTAGAATCCGTCAATTCTACACGGACTGAACGTACAAAGCCAGAAACCGGAACCCGGGCCTTGCCAGTTTTCGTAAGACCATTGTACTGACCCGGCCAATCTTACCCAGATCCGAACTAGACCGAATCGTGAGCGTAACGTTTGAGGCTTGTGTCTTCAGACTAAACCTACTTGGAGAGAGATTATAACCTTTTATCTAGATCTTGTTCGATAACCCAGCTAATCAGTGTCTTAACGACTACCATGATGCCAAATATTACCCATTATAGCACATTCGGCAGCTCAACATGGTCCATGAGCGGTGCCTCAATAGTTGCTGATATGCTGAACTCGATCAAAAATACAGTCAGCAATTTGAGTCTATGGTTGTCACTAAACCGGCTTTGGGGATACCAAACTTTTATGGAATAGGACGACTACATCAAGAGAGTTATCCCGAGTTGTATGAGCGCAACGTCAAGTAGCAAGTGAATGATCAAGGTCATGGTGATAGGTATTGCGATTTCGATGCTTTTGGGAATTCTTTTCGGGACTTGTGTGACTAAAAATAATAATAAGACGTACTTGGTCAAAAAAAAAGAAGATAAAAGGGAAAAGAGGAAAAGTGAGACGGAATCTGTATTCTATATATGTTTTACTTTGTAAGTCTGTGTCCACCAAGTTTGAATGTCAATGGGAAGAAGCCGCAAATCCATGCAAACCTTGTTTTGACATATGGAAGGTTAAACCCTCACAACGACGTTCTATTGGCTCGTAAATATTTCATTCACGATACCATGTATTTATTGGCTAATGTAGCTTGTTTGTAGAACTTCGTAGACTTTAGAAGATGCGTCACTGTCGTGGAGCTTTGTCGTCAAGGGAAATAATGTCCCCCTATGCTCCTGCCGTGCAAAATTACGTTTTTGACGTCATTGGAACTGTATGCAATTTGGTGTTCGAGACACTATTCTAATAAGACAGGCTACAGACTAACTATGAGACTCAGTTAAAATTATTGATATACGGCAGAACACTCATGTTACGTTACTACACGGATACGATGTTCAATGACCCAGGATATTGTATGTCTACAAAAAGTGGTCATGCTGCATGTTTGTCCTGATTGTCTAATTTTTGCACGTGCAACAAACTTTAAAAGGCTAATCCGTTTACTATTATTATTATACATCTACCTATAATCTGTAACCAAACACTAAATTGGTCGCATATTGCCAGCAGGAACCTTTGCTCCTTCACCACCGACCTATCGCACCTCTCATCATTGTCACTTATATTGGTCCAGCCGTTACCTCTATCATCGTACACATATAGCTTCGTAACTTTTCCCCTCTCGCATCATAACCTATGTTAGGCCCATATTGTTGTTCTTTGCCCCACTTCTGTACCAAATGTAAAGGGTCAACCTTGACATGGGAGTGTTCAAATCACATGATGGAAACGCTACCGGTGGTGGTGATGAACATGAATTTAGCCATATATTATAGCCACCTATTGTCAATGATGTTCCTGTCATACCTCGGGATATTTGTACCCAGATACGATAACTGTAACATCCAATCGGAACTTATAACGAGATCAAGGATCACCAATTGACAGCGGTATCTAGATCATTTCAAAAACGAAGGATGAAGGAAATCCCTGGATTATGGTTAATATGCCAACGAGAGTATCATCCTTCAACTCAAACTTCTGTAAGATCGGGTCCAATTTTGTGAGGATAGATTTGTTCCGGCTTTTATATTCTCTCCCCAGACTTCTCGGACAGCCTCTTTTGTTTAGTGTGATTGATCATGCGTAGCCTTGACATTAGTTGTCACGTTTAGAATTGATTTATTCCAAATTGCCTAGAATCTGAATCATGATGGTTGTATATCTCGAAAGTTTCATTGGGTCTCATCCGTAAACCAACTATTATGAAAGTGAGTGATGGGTAGCTAATGTATGGATTTTCCATTACAAACAATAATTGAGTCCCAATATGCTCTTTAGGTAACTCTGTCCTGTGGGCCCCTATCCTCGCGGCATTTGTCGTAACGGCATAATGCTTTGGAGGACATGCGGCGTCATCAATCTTTTATTTTAGAATTCCCTGCTCTCGACAATACTTCGAATATCCTCAGACAACAGTTCGAATATTTGCCAATTAGTGATGTATCGATGAACTCTGATGCTGTCGCATACTCATCCGCCCGCCCCACCAATGACGGTACCGAATCAATGCGATATGTTCCGACAAGCAGGCATCAAACTGATGTGATAGTGGACCTTGTTCTCTGGTTGAGGTTCATCGTGTCGATAGTCGATATCTTTCTCTTCTCACCGCATCTCGGAATATCACAAATCTACCTTCTCATGACTCCTGCATGCTAGTAATCAATTCTTCAAGACTTCAAAACTTCCATTGAATCGACTCGTAGCACGTAGGGCTAAAAATGTGTCATTCTTCAGAATCGAACACCATATTAAATTCTTATCGATAGTATCTGCGCTTTATACATTATTTACGACTCTTTTCGCCCATTTCTCAATCGCATCTTGGCAGTCCCATAGTAGTGTGTTCTATATACTAGCCACATCTTCCTTAGTTTTGTTCCGATCACGCAATTTAAGTAATAGGCACAGCAGTCTAAAGCATTGTAGATCCAAGTAATTGTAACCAATGGGAAATAAGATCATTGCCGGATTCACATTTCTTTCACTGACTGTGAATCTAACTCAATCCAGCCTCTCCTATGCAGCTATCGTGACATGACGAAACCTATAGAATGTATTCCCAAAGTTATAATTCAGCACGAAAATATCAACTCCTATTCGCTAATAGGTCGTTTTGTAAGGATTACAGAAGATACGCTTGCCTGATTCCTAGCTTTCTTATTATTTTTGTCAAATCATGAGGCCGCTTTACTATCTCCTGGCAAATCTTGTCGCAACCGGGTCCCAAGCTGCACACGTCACAAGATCGTGAAACTCGCTACAAATCCTTCACAGTTGTATATAAAAGATTTCGTGTCCCCCGTCCAAATAATCAGGCAATTCTCATTCAATTCTATATCCATATCTTATATAAACCAAGTCTTACCCCTCAGTTGTTGTAAGTGATTAAATGTTTTCTGGAGAACTAATCACTTATATCAGCCGAGAGGCAAGGCTTTTATCACCACCCGTCTGCCCCGGCTTCTACGCAACCCCTCGCAGAATTCCCCCCGCCACGTGTGGTTAATTTATTTTCTACTTCCCCTATAATGGCCCGATCAAAATCACCATGAACTTGAAAACACATCTTTAGCATACACATAAATTCAACGTTCAACACAGAAATCACTAAAAAAAAAAATCACAAACAGAACCAGAAATTTGCAAACACGATTCACAGACTTAAACTGTAATACGGGTAACTTTCCATTTCAACTAGCGCCATGGAAAATAGTATCATGGTGATCGTAAGTTACTGCGAGCTATTAGTATAAGTACACTTTAGAGTAGACTACTGACTCGCGATAGTACTTACAGGAGGCTAATTGGCTATACCACAGCCATCAGCAATCATCCATAGCCACGCACAAACCCAAAAGCTTATGCCACGGCTACCGTAGAATCTATCTTGGCTAGGTCATATGTTATCATCTTCAGGGGGCAACTTGAAGATGTAAATATAACCATCAGTCCTGAAGGTGTCTGACTGGAGACCGTGACAGAGTAATGGAGACGGGAAGGAGTGGTGGAGTGGGGAAGGACACTCGTTCGGTCTGTCTTGGCAGGGTCATCTGTTAACATCTTGAAGCGTCAACTTCAAGATGTAAGTGCATGACCATCAATCTTGAAGACATTTATGAAGATGTCTGTAGCTGAAGACCGTGTCAAAGCAGTGGGAATGGGAGGGGAGATGAAGGGACAAGGGGATTGAAGAGGAATAGGAGAGTTCGCTCTTTCATGATACTTGCTCGGGACACTCGTTCGGGACAATAGCGTGATTGGATGGACAACAAGGTCAATCGTTCTGGTCTAGGTCGCACGTCGGTATATTGCCTCTAAGACATCCAGGTTGGTCGCAGTCTTAAGTTGGCACCCTTTGTTGACAGTACAACTTACATACTATTCAAATCATAGCTTCCGTATTGGTCAGGCGATCGTAAATAATGATAAACAAATGACATCATGTAGTCATGGGCATGAAAATAGGAACAACCCATACCTGGAATCACCAAGGACTTGATGCTGGCGGTGATACAAACCTTCACTCAGAAGCCGATGAACAAATCAGTGGACTCGGTGTTGATGAAGACCTCCAGCGCAAACCCTACAAGTTCACACACCTAGATCACCATGACCTTGTAAGGTGTAGTAAGAAGGCATTCGCTACTCAAAAGCTTGTGCAGCCACCAGTTTATGATGAAGCCGGTGAACAGGGTGGCGTCGAATTTGACTGAGATGCAGGAGGATAAAATGATAGAAACCATGTTAGAAATAGATAATGTCTTTCGCTTTGCATGGATATAATGATCAATGATAAATAAGAAAATAAAACTGTTATGATAAAGAAAGGAAAGAAAAAGAGAACGGAGACAAAGCATGCGTGTTGTGTTTAAATATTGTTGATTCTACGCACTAGACTACCCACAGCAACTATCTACACACATGTGTGACCCCGAGACCTATTTTGGAAGTAGAAATGGGCAACCATGTACGTGGCCCTTACTGTGTTCATATGGTGGCTGCCCATATAATTCACCCTACTTGCATGTTATCTTACCCTACTACAGCCATTATCATGATCACCTGTATACTAACTTTCGTCTATTGTCAGACTTTGTTTATATTTCCATGATTCTTGATGACGTGGTACCATCGTGACTGCCGCATTAGCCGTAAATGAAGTTTTGACCAGCCATTTTTACAAGCCTCAAACTGAGATACTTGCTCTACGGTGGGGAGGTAATCCTTCAAGCCCAGAAGACTCTAGATACGTATGAGATACGGCTGTTCACAAGGTATATAACGGTAGCCTTGTCAACTAGAGTTCAACATCCACGTGACGACAGTTCATAGTGGTTTTGAAACGGCAACTTCTCGGATAATCTAAGATAACCATCATTCAACATGCTGAACGAGGCTGGCCATGTATCGATTTGGTTGCCGTCATTCATTCACCAATAAAATCCAACCACTACCTCATATTTAGCCCGCTCGATAACTATGATAATCTCTATTACTTAGACAACTCCATGTGTTTCAGGGATATCTGAAGTAGACTGTCTCCCTAGGCACACTAATTGACATCCCTTCTTCCACTTCGTCGAGAATAACGTGTTCATGGGTCGTTAAGTTGGCGACTCCTACAATATTTAAGACAACTAGTGTCACCATGTCTCGTTACTTATCAGTGGGAAAAGTGAGAACAGAGGTCACCAGTGATGGAGTCATGAAATTACCCATGAGTGTAATTTGTGTTTAACATAGAATCATTGTGTTCATGTTTTCTAATCTTTTTGTTCTTCCTATGGACCCTCCGCTTCATGCATGATTTTCCCATGATTTTCCATTTACACTCTTCCTAAACAGGAAATTATTGACCCATGTTCATCCTGGATTATGTTAGTCAAAACTCTATGAAGTCTATCATGCACATCTTAGGACTAACATCAATTTATGACAACGAGTACTGAATTTGTCTATTTGAAACTTGATATGTAATGCAAAATAGTCCACCACAATCTAGTAATTACCTCTCATCTGCTTCCCGCGCGTTTAAATTAAATTCTACGGATTACTTGGACTACTTGATCCTTAGATGCATCTATAACTGAATTTTGTTCCTCAGCCCCTGGACTGAGTAGTAGCGCAAACTAGTTTTGATGTAGCACAATATCGTAGACAACAAATTATCATAATTGATACCTTCGAACAATGTTCATAATATCAAGTTTAATAGTATCACATGTTGGCCCATATAGCTTATTCGCAAATGATAGTTTGTCTTTTTTATTAAGATTATGAATCACAATAGTACAGGTTCTTAGGGTCTGGGTTACAAATGGGAAGTTAGGGTTCAAATTAGCACCCAAAACAGTAACCAATTTAACTACTTTCAGTTACTATAATCACGTGTCAAGCTCCATGTGCCTTGTTTGAATATCGCGACGCGTCGTAGCGCTAATCACGAACAATGAAGCTTGTAAAGCCTAATTTTGAAGTCTCCTATTGGTGGGGTCATTGACTCGCTCATCTGGTATTATAATCTGTAACGCACGCTCTCCGATATTCATTTCTCTACGATAAGTCCGGAGCAATCAATTGCAGCTTTGAGCCGATTGGTAGACTCACTACGGGAGTTTTATTTTTATTTTTTTCTTCGGAAAAGCGAAAGCTGATATGGGCGGCAAGGCCAATATCTTCGAAGACTGTGTCTTCATATTTATTCCGAGTATTATCCTCTCTGACAAGCTGATTGGTGATGTGAGTGGACATCCGCCTGTTCTCTTTTGAAGGCTCCTATGGTCGTAGTTCAAATCAAATAACTGACTGTTATGATAGTTGACAGACATTGTCATCAAAAATGGAGGCTCAGTCATTGAACATCTCCCTGATGGATCCCTCCCAACATACGAAGCGACCCATATAGTCTCAACAACCATTGATTTTCCTCAATATGTCGACGCTCTGGCATTCATGGTACCAGTAGTCACCCACAGTTGGATTCAACATGCTCTAGCTCGCAAGAAACTTCCTCAACCTAAACCATACTCACCGGACCCGAGATTGATATTTTCTAGT
Organism: Ambrosiella cleistominuta; assembly: GCA_017139545.1. Lineage (NCBI taxonomy): Eukaryota > Fungi > Ascomycota > Sordariomycetes > Microascales > Ceratocystidaceae > Ambrosiella > Ambrosiella cleistominuta. Next base: position 25,134 of record JABFIG010000176.1, on the reverse strand, counting down.
ATCACGGTCGCAACCAGAGGACTCTCGGAACACGACTCTGACGGGATTCTTGGGGCGGTGGTAGCTCTGGGAGGAAGCGAGAATCGGGCAATCACCAGGTTGACAACTCACATATGCTGTATGGAAGTGACGGAAGAGATCGCTGCAGAGGCTAGCAGTAAGGGATTTCGTGGCGTTTTTGTTGTACCACATTGGTATGTAATCACTTCTTCGTATCAAGGTCAACTTATACTGACTTGAGCAGGTTCAATGATTGCTTCAGGCTCGGTAAACGCATTGATGAGAAGCCCTATGTTCTTCCTGATGCCGAGTACTTTACAAAATCAGCTCGAGACGGTATTAAAATCCCATCCAGTTCCAATCTACATGGCGCATCCGATCCTAATCCGGACTTGCTCCCATTTCTAGAATCCCACGAAAAACGTCCACCGCTCAAGATCTTTTCCGAGAAAGCGGTCATGCTTGGCAAAGACCTTGTCTTAACATATGGATTGCGGACGGCAATTGTCGAAATAATCTTAAATTCGGGTGGTCGGTTGGTGAAATCGCCCGATGAATGCGACATGTACATTGGGCGATATCGCAAAGGTGATGACTACGTTCGGGCCTCTCAACTGTGTAAAGATGTTGGTAATCTTTCTTGGCTCTACCATTTGATTGTTCATGATCAATGGACATCTCCACTACGGAGACTACTTCATTACCCAATTCCGAAAGATCCCCTTCCCGGATTCGAGGGCCTACGGATTACTGTGTCTAACTATGGCGGTGAAGCTCGAACTTATCTCGAAAACCTTATCACTGCAGCCGGGGCCGAGTTCACCAAAACGATGCGCAATGAAAATACGCATTTGGTGACGGCACGTAAGAGTGGAGAGAAGTGTGATGCGGCTGCTGACTGGAACATCGAGGTCATCAACCATTTCTGGGTAGAAGAGAGTTATACCAAGTGCGCAGTGCAGCCTTGTTCGAACCCACGCTACAACCATTTCCCACTGAGGACGAACTTGACGGAGGTTATTGGCCAAACATTCATTGACGAGAACCTGATGCGGGAACTGTACTATCCAGGGGGGACAAATATCCCCAAATATGCACAACTGAAGCGGCGGATCCGTGACGTAGCGCAGGAGAATGTGCACAAGAAGGGTATCGCCAAGGGTACTCTGAATTACTCAGAAGAAGCACCAGCTGCTACAACCCCTGCTCCATCTTCAACTAAGAAGCAGAAGGTAGATCATGGCATCGGAAAGGATGTAGTCAATGAGTATACAACGCCCATCCGATCAGCCCGTGCTCGGTCATCCACATCTGTTGCTTCTGGAGATTCAGTTTCACGTCCTCTCGAAGAGATACCACAGAATGAAACACCAGTTCCGGGAAGCCGCAGTGCAAAATTCAAGGCAGCCAAGCACATTCAAAGTTTAGTCGAAGATATGAAGCTGTATGAACAAGAAAGAAAGAGAACAAAAGATGGAATATGGGGTGGAAAACGGGCGGCAGATGAGTTGGAGAAGCAGATGCAAGAGTCGGCAAAGAAGAAACCCCAGAAGGAGAAATCATCAGATGAGGAGGACGGCGACGAGGAGCATCCAGCTAAGAAGAAACGGGGTCTTCCCGATATCAAGTATCGAATCATGACCACGGGCTACAAGGGATGGTCTGGGAACCCTAAGGCGTTGGAACGCGATCATGTAAGTATCAATATGCCTCTCTACCGAGATGGGTTCTTGGATCAACAAACTAACACCGATGGCAGCAAAGATTACGTGAATTTGGAATCAAACTTGTTGATGATGGATCTCCATGTCAATACCTTGCGGCGCCGACCATCCTCCGGACCCTTAAGTTTATGAAGATGCTCGCCAAAGGTCCCATCATCATCAACACCTCATTTATCGACTACGTCCTCGACAACGACTCCGTCCCCAACCCTGCCGATTATATCCTCCTCGACACAGCCTACGAAAAGGCCCACAAATACTCCCTGGCTGAATCTCTTGAACGTGCCCGCAAGAACAAGGGCAAAACCCTTGCCGGCGTTCCCATATTCTGCACACAATACGTGACGAATGGCAAGGAGACCTACCAAGCCATTGCCGAGGCAAATGGGGCAGTGTGGCGGGAATGGACCGGTCGGAACATTATTAAGGCGTTGAAGAGGGAGAGTCAGTTGCTGTCGGAGCAGCTAGAGCCGGTCTATCTACTAAGTTCAAACACGCCGCGAGAGAAGCAGTTGTACGGGCGGTTTATTGAGATGGCGGTGAATGGCAAGATGGAGCCAAGGATTGTGGCGACAGATTGGCTATTAGAGATGGCAATGAGACAAGAGTTTTTCTGGGATGAGAAGTACCTGGTGGACGTGTGGTTCAATGAGGCATGATTAGTAATCGAGGAAGTCAAAATATAGATATATGGTTTTTATATATGCTGTCATTGGCTCATGAAGTATTTATTAGAAATTAGATAGATACAATATCGTCTTTTTATTACCCTCATTATTTGTCTCAAGTTGCTCTCCATCAAAAGAACTTGACTCCCGATGCATCCTGTCCAAAGATCTGCGCCTTCCCCTTCTTCACCAGAACCCCCAAAGCTTTCCTTAGGACCTCCTCGTCTATCCCCCAGAATTCTATATCCATCAGTAATCTCGTTAGCATACCGAACCCCACCCGCCGACAATCACCAAGGAACAAAAACAAGGCAGACAAACTTACCCGTCCCCCGACTCTTCTCCCCCTCCAACAACTCATACACCGTCAAAACCTGCCCCCGCTGCCCCGTCTCTTCCACCCACCTCTCCACTACCCCCGCCCACTCCTCCACCGTCCTCCAATAAATCCACGCCGCCCCTTCCTTCGTCCCCGCCACCCACTCCGCCTTCCCCAACCCCTTCATATGCGAGAAAAGCTCCCTGATATCCTCTTCTGACAACCGCCGGCCGATCACCTCGTTCGCAAAGAGCGCCGGCAGTGCTGACGATGACGAAGGAGATGCTGAAGAGAGATCTGGGATGGCGGGAGTCGATGCTAAGGTGATGGTGGGGTTCGCGGGGGGCACTGGCGGGGCGGCGGAGACGGGGAGTCGGAAGAGGCGGTAGTGAGCGCAGTAGGAGAGGGTTATGGTGGTCCATTTAGTTAGTTGGGCATGGTGGGTGGTTAGGTTGGGTTGCCGGGTGTAGAAGGGGGGGAAGGCATGTTCGCGGGGGAACTGGAAGGGGGTTGTCGGGGTGGCCATGGTGCACTGGTTTGGGCGGTATAATGAAGGGCGGGGATAAAGACAGCAGAGGAGCTGTTGAGTGGTGAGTTGGAATGAGTCAAGGTGAAATGTGAGATTATCTTGAGTTATTGTAAGTCCTTGGCATCATATAAACGGGCAAGTTAAAGTCGTAATATGATGTTTATGATAGCTCGTGCCAAAAGTATCATGACAAGTGGGGTCAACCCGGTCAAATTTGATGATATCATACCATTACACAAAACATCACTAACCCTCAACAACCCTAGACAACTAGTTCTGATTGGAAAGAAGTCGCATAGTTCATCATGTAAATTCTATTATCAAAAGACACAAAAATAAACCCTTTCACCAAAACTCTAATCATATACAAAGGGAAACTATACATAAATCCTCATCATACATCCACGCCTTCTTCTTCGCCTGCACTTCCATACCCAGAGTCACCCTCCATCCCAACAGCGCCCTTAGTAACCTGCAGGCACTTCTCGACAATATCCATTCTCAAATCATCATTCAGCCCTGAGCTTCCACCGTTCTTCCCGCCAATCCACACACGCAAGCGACCTGCCAAGATCTCAACAGTCTCGCGAGAGATATCCGACAACATCGTTTGAGAAACCAAAGCCTCCATCACCCGAAGTGAGCATACAAAAACCAGTAAGGATGACGAGACTGCACAAGACTCTACTGTAGCCCGCGGGATCTGGAATGTGGGCTTGTCCTCGTCAGAATCTCTACGCAGTAGCATTAAAGCGGCGGCGCAGTGGATCGCAGCATTATGGTCGGCCAGAATATCTTCGTAAACAGGGGATTTCCGACTAATCTGTTGGGCCATACGAACAGCAGCGGCTAGATGAGTGCTTGGATTCTTGTTAATGAGAGCGGCACGAGCGATTGTAGCCTGAATTTGGATATGAGAGCCCTCAGGAGCGGCAAGCCGGGCAATTTTGAGACGGGCAGAGAGCTCTGCCATAGCATTAGGGTTTTCATAATCCATCGAGATGCTTCTAATAAGGGTACTGCTCAACAAGCTTTCGGACCACCAAGAAGCCACATAGTCCAGAGGAGAGAGTTGAGACTCCAGAGTAGAAGAGTCGGTAGTCATGCTGTAGATGCGTTCGCGAGTCTTGATAATGATAGTGTCGGTGAGTATCTCCTCAACATTATATTCCAATAGCAGAGCAAGATGTTCGGGCAATTGGTGGGCATGTTTATCTTGGTCATCAGCACTCATTTCCCGGACTTCCAGCAAGGTCTGGTTTAAAAGCCTAGCTTCCTCCCAGTATGACCGAGCGAGCCGGATGCCAAGGTGACGAAGAGTCTCGAGACTAGGCGAAGCGATAGTGTCACACAGGATCAATACGTGGAGAGCTTTGCGCATGAGTATTTCCGGGGTTTCGGGTAATGTTGTTGAGCTGAGGAAAGATAGGAGCAGACGTTCGCTGTCAACATTGTCGTCACCGCCAGCAAGCTGAGCATTGATTGCCATCGACCAGTTTTCCTTGATGTGATGTTCTTCATCATCAGATCTCCAGAGAAGCATCTGAACGTAGTGCGGACCGACCAAGAAACATAGGAACGCTTCAATTGTCTTGGCAGCGATGGCGTATATGACTCCAACACGGTTCTTAGGGTTCAGGAGCCAGATATTTTGGATTGAGGTTGACCACAGCTGCTTCCATGTTTGTGTTTGAACCGAGAAAGTTGAAGCACGCTTTTGTGTGGGGTCTATTTTTGTCGCCGATGTCGATGGCGTCATGGTCGTTGACGCGTACATCTGGTGGATCTGCTTTTCATGCCTTCTGAAGTAATCCAGAAGTGATGGGCCAACAGTACAAACCATGAAGCCAATAAAGAGTAATAACTTGATCATCGAAAGAATCCGCTGGGCAGAAATCGCGTATCCCATCATGTGAATGTTCATCTTTGAAACGGCAGAATTCAAGAGGCTAAACGGCAAAGCAGAAAGTCCACGACCCTCCGGCTGATCAGTGCTCTGTTCGTCCTCTTTCATCGCCTCTAGAATCATCAGTCCGGCCAATGACCCGACCATCAATTTTCCAAAGTTCCCATTTTGATATCTCCCCTGATCTATTTGTTGTTGCTGCTGTTGTTGCTGGACGGTTTGCTGCCGAGATCCAGACATCTGTGACGAAAACTGCTGAGGGGCGATGGGGTATGCGGGGCCCTGCATTTGAGCCTGTAGGAGTCTCTTCATGTCATCAGGAACGGGAATCATGCCGACAGCAGGCGACTCAGGCATTGGACTCTGCCCCATCTGATGAGGCGAGTACTTGGAGGGATCATTTCCAGCCGCGGCGGCGGCAGCGGCAGCGTATTGCATCGAAGCAAGATGAGGAGGGAGGGAAGCTAGTGTACCATTTATAGCACCAGCCATAAAAAGCTTCTCAAATGCTTGGATACGCTGTTGCATAGCGAGGTTCTCATCGATAAGCCGATTGTTGCGCTTCTCAAGATGCCTGATGTACTCGGTGGCTTTGCTCAAAACCTAGATAGCAATCATATCAGAATCTTGAAATCACGATAGACACCAAGGTCATCATTTCAATTTACTTACAGTTGCCTTGTTGAGTTTGTGTGCGGGGGTCAGACCATGGAGCTCTTCGCGATCTTCAGTAGTATCCTCTCCCCTAGCACTTTTACTCATAATGCGCAGACTGGGTACCGAGTCACGCAGAGAAGCGATCTTGTCATTCAAGTTGGTACGATATCTCTTTTCGATCATATTGTGAGCCGTCTTTTTAACAGGACCGCTCTCTTCATCGTCATCGTCATCGTCATCATCATCGTCATTTTCATCTTGTGATGCCTTTCGTTTCTTGTTGCTGACTGAAGACTTGGTAGCATCATGATCCGAAGACGATAGCGCACGAGATTCCTTGCCTCCTGGCGATCCCAAACTGGTACTGGCATTCTGAAAGGCTTGGTAGCGTAAATGTGGAGGCGGCATCTTGAGATTCTTTAGTCGATCAAGTTGTGCTGGCGTGAGTTTGGCAATGTCTTCCGCAGAAAGACCTTCGAGGCCGTTGCCACGGGGTACAGAGTTATTATTAGATTGCGCGGCCGAAGATTTGGCGGGGAAAGGCGCACTAGGGACTGAAGATGGTTGCGCAAACGGAAAGAGTGACTGAAGTTGGAGTTGCTGGAGTTGTTGGAGTTTTATTTGTTGCTGTGGTTGTGATAACGAGCTAAGATCCCACGACGCAGGATAGTTACCGATGCTCCCAAAGGTGCCAAAAGAGCTGAGGGTTCCTGGAAGAGTCGTCGGTATAGATGTTGGGACGGGGCCGAGTCCACCAAGTCCTAGGTTGGGCAAGGCCGCGGTGGCTGAAGGTGTAGTGGGAGCGAAAGGCCACTGTTGTACGTTAAGGTCCAGGCCGGTGAAGTCGTACGGGGCCTGAGATTGCGATGCGGTAGGAGCTTGTGATGCAGAAGGTTTGCCGGAGTTGGAAGTAGGTGATAGACTTCTACTGCCTGAGAGATGTTCTTCGGCAACAGCAGCAGGTAGTACACCCAAAGAAGCTCGTGATACTTGGATATCGGGTAGGTTGTGGTTGCGTGAGCTCGTAAAGCTTGAATATGCTCGTTGATCTGAAGACTGTGGTGCCAGCGACGTGGGCGGGACAACAGTACTTGTATTCAGGGCAGAGGTAGCGGCGTCGGAGGCCAGAGCAGACTGATTATCATGCGAGACAGAACCGGTACACAGACCATGAGGAACAGGTGAGCGTTGCTCTGTGTCGTCACGGTTAGAGCAATGAGCGTCACTATGGTTGACAGCTGTAGTGCCAGTGGCAGAACTGGTGGCGGCAGCATCGAGGGCATTGGCGGCACTTTGGCCTTGGGACGGCGCCTGGGAGTTGTCGGCCATGGCAGCAGCAGATGACGGGAGTGTGGTGATTGGATTCGGGAGGGGGAGAGAGTTTGAGGGGAGTGTGCGGATGGTAGGGCAACTGGTTTAGGAGTGGTGGATTATGCAATTATGGTCTGACATCTGGCGGGGCCCCGGGGGGTGTGGAAGTCGTTCTGTTAGTACCGCAGCACAGCGAGGAAACAATAAACCAGGGCACTGAGATTCAGAGATTTGACGAGACCACGAGCCGATCACAATTGTCCGACACGACGTCACAGGAAAGTATTGGCCTGGGTAGACAAGGCTCAGAATCGACTCATCCAGTCTACATGTATCGATGAAAGGCTACTTAGTCTCAAGCAACAGGATAATTCTGGCAAAAGAACACCGAAAGATAGGCGACTCTAGGGTCAATACAGGCGCAATGTTAGTTCAAAACAGGCCTTGACCGTTCAACAGCTTAGCTATCAAATCCTCACGAGCGCAAGCACACTTTTCTTCAAGATGAGGGGCGTGGCGATAGCACACTAGATGGGAAATCGTATGAGACACTGCAAAGGAGAGGGCGTGCAAAAGAAGTGCCGTAAGTCTGGAATTGCATACGGGGTGTCAAAACGTCCGATAGCAGTATTGCAATGGGTAGCCGAGAGTGTGTAAAATGAGCCGTAGGTATGCTGTGGTTCAAATGAGGGTGTCTGCTGTTAGATGTGGCACCAGGACGCAATTGATGATGCTGCTTAGATTCTAAAAGCTGGTGATATTCTCCGCGTAGTGGAAGAAATGAATCAATGGGAATGGCCAATCATAGCCCCCGAAACAATGGGTTGAAGACGATGGGAGAAGAGAAGAAATAAAAGGTAACCTGATCCCAGTGATCACCACAAGGAAACCGGGAGCACTAATAAATTTGATGTTGAATTCCTTCCTCTTTAGGCATCAAGATTCACAATCTGGAACCTGCTGGCTCTATGACGTCTGCAGTTCGGTCGTAAAAGCAAAACGGCGAGAGTTCAGACGGAGTGCAAGATGCTTCCTACCGCTAACGACAGTCTTGGACAAACGTCGGCCTCAAAAGCTCACGCTAATTACTGAGGCACAGTAAGATCAAGTTTCTCGGGTGAGGGCTCCACTTTTAACACTGGGAAAGATTCCTAGCCTCGACGTAAGGATGTACAAAGTTTTGACTGAAAATTACCAGTACTCGTTTCCCAAACGATAATCACGACTACAAAGTGCGGTGTGTGGAGAGAGGACGGGGGTAACTACAGACCGTTGCTGCAATTTGACTGGTCAGATAGACAGATAGACAGCGACAGGTAGGGTAACACCGTGAAGTGGGGAAAAAAACAGAAAGGTACTCCAATTTGATGTATCGCCAGCGTTGTCTCGCAGACAAATTGAATCAATTCACCAACTAGACTGTAGACTTGAGTGGAAACGATAGAGATATCACTGCCATCTATCAATCAACTAGGCCAATTGTGATAAATTCCCAGCGATATAAATTAAAGGTTCCAAGTCAAGGTTTTCCTAGGACTTGACACGATCAAGCTGAACAGCCAACTGGTCAAAGAGGGAAACTAGATCGAGAGGGGCAATTAGAGAGAGAAGGAAAAATAAATAAATAAAAAGAGAAAAATGTGCCCACTATCAGCTGGGCCAGGTGGTGGTGTGTGAGTCGTGAGATGCAAAAACAGTAACAGCAGCAACAACTGTACACAACGATGGCATGAGTTGAGATTGAAGAAAAAAGAAGGGTCGATCTGGAAGGGCCCGAAAGGAGAAAGAACTTGAAAAACATGGCAAGATGGAAACTATAAATCGTATGATTCTGCACCTGCCATGGGCCGACTCGCTGATTATCCCTTGTCACTTGGGTTAGCTTGAATTATGGGGGTTCTTTGGGTTTTTAGGTTGGTCAAGGCCTGGGCGCCTCCACTGATTACTTTGTTTCTTGAATAAGTATAGGCCTGAAAGAGGCTGGGGAGATGGGCTTTAACTGATGCTATAAAGTGTGAGAATAGACTGCGTCTTGGATAAATTTTCTATACTAAGACAAGATTTAATTGAAAGCATAATCTGCAGATCTAGCTCCAAAAGCATTTTTGGCTTTGCATTCAGCTTTAACTCATTTAGCATTTATATACATGGTCTCTTTTTTTTTTTGTTCCGAGTATGAGTCTGCCATTAATCATCTCGTATCTGGCTTCTTGTGTATCATGAGCGTTGTCCATCCCGTCCTGACCGAAATATACCCCTGCCCCTCGCTTGGAGGATGCGGAAGGATTTCCACATGAGCGCCACACTGTGCTTACTGTGGCGTCATTGTTGGGGATGCACGTGTTTTCGGAACTTTATAGACCCTATGCTAACAGAATTTTTTAGGGTTATTTGACATCTCACAACAGCCGTACCACCATCATGAGACATGATCCCATTGCCATGTGCAGTCAGCCCAGATCATGCTAGTTGCCAAACATGCTTGATAACCAAGTACCGGTGATCTCCCGCTGCTATTCTGTGTGTTATGACCCCCAACGACATCTCCTACCCGAGTACTACACAACATCCACCCTCCCTGCTTCTTCTTCCTCTCTCTCTTTCTCCCATTTCTCATCTGCATCGTGTCAGGATGTCGCGTCCCCCTTCTCATATGTGCCCACTTTCTCCCAACACATATATCCCCATCCACCTCTTAACCTCCTGTCCAATATTCACCCCGCACTTGCAACAGAGCCTCACATCTATCGATACCGAAATCGACATCTCTCCCTCCTTCATTATAACGCCCCGTCATCCGCCTATTCGCCGACAGGCCACTGTCGGTTGATGGTAGAATATGCGGTACCCCCACTCGGTAGAGTGTATGTGTGTATGTGTGTATGTGTGTATGTGTGTGTGTCTAGACAGGAGGGGAGTATGCTTGTTTGTTTCATCGGGAAGGGCGCGTCACCGCTCTTATTGGATTAGACAGCGGTGGTTCGGTCCGACAGATTGGGGTGAGATTGGGGTGAGATTGGGGTTGACGATGGTTGATTGAATCATGCAATGAACAAGGTAGTAATGTTTGGTGCCTGGGCAGTCATTGTGATAATGATTGCTGCGCGGATCTGTGAAGCATGTATGTGGTCTAGAAAATGTTGGATCGCCAGGTGAGTAGCCGAGTCATTAGTCTTGATATCTATGGTCCAATGTTAGCATCTGCACCACTAGCAATGCGATGATCAGTCTGATCTATCGAATCTTAGTCCTTGAACATTCATCTTTGTGTTACATCACAAGATCAATGTACCAAAATCAAGGGTTCCATCTCAGCCTGCCCCGCTTTCCATCGGCGTCCGAAACTTGCTCTGATATACCATGCCCCTATCGATGGGTCAAGGCCTAGAGATAAGGAACCATGAAACCTTGGCAACTTTCACGTGCCAGAACTACACATGCAGGTCAAGAGAGTACAAGAAATAACTATTGTTAGTATTACTGTATGAACATGGAATATCAAACAAAAGAAAAGCCGTATCACACTAAATTAAACGAGATTGTGACGCTCAGATCATGCAATGACCCACGGAACTCCACACTCGAGAGGCCAACCTATCACCGCCACTGCAGTCAATAACAATTATTAACGAAAGTACGAATCGAAAATACCATAATACCAACTCCTTCATATCAAAAACATCATTTACCACATGTCATCTTGACTCTGCACCATCTCTGTTGTTGGAGTTTTGGGCATCATCTTCATCATCCGCTTCCGGTCTTTCTTAGTCACCAAGCTAGGTGTCACCGGCACGACAGGTGAAAATGGCTGGTACGGCGAGTACGGCACACTTGTACCCGGAGTCCGGGCAGTCATCGGGGTGAAAGGGACAGTTCTCTCAAAGGTAGTCTGCTTGGTAGTTCTCTCGATGGTGCAAGGGGAAGCCATGGCAGGTTCATAGGCACGGAGAGGCAAGACACCACCAGTACGTACAGCAGACAGAGGGTTAGGGCGAGAGAAAGAGCCTGCCTTGGGTGAAAGAGGCAAAGAAAGACCAGAGCTGTTGTTAGACCCGGGAAACTTGCTCGCGCGTGGCGAAGCGGGAAGACCGGGGAACCTGCCAGTGGTGAATCGAGGGGAAGTTGGGAGACCAACCAAAGGAGTCTGGGAGGTGGTCGAGACGGGCTCGGCTTCAGTGGAGGTACGCAGGGGCAAAGGCTTGGGAACGTAAGTCTTGTTAGATGTAGGCGCAGGCTCTACAGGTGAAGGACCTTCAACCGGAGTCACAGCTTTGTCCATATTGTCAAGTCTCTCGTCGATGCTTTGTTGGCTGCCGGGAGAAAAGTCGGGAGTGAGTGGGTTGAGTCCTGCCACCTTGTTTTGGTTTTGATTCTGACGGGACGACTGCTGGTCGGTGGGGATCGGTGGAGGAGACGCCGGAGCATAGGAACGAGGAGGAATGTATGACAACTCCTGCACATCTTTGCTGAAAGTGGCCGACTGAGGAGTCATGATGGGTGAGGAAATAGACAGACCCTTAGTCGGTTTCTTGCTGCGAGGAGATAGCAGCTGCTTGAACAGTGAGGTTTTTGACTGCTTTTCAACGGCCAGGGTAGCGTCTGCCAGATCCAGAATACCCGGCTTGGCACGACTTTTCTTGCTCGAGACGGAAGTAGCGTCCGAGGGACGAGGTTGTGCCGGGGGCACAGAGATATCGGGCAGGGGCTGGCCGAGACGCTTGGCCTCGTCGTAGGCCATCACGTGACTGTACATCTCTTCAAGCTGACGGGACGCCATGATGCGATCAGCTTCAACGACGGTTTGGTCAACAGATAGATCAACACCAAGAGCGATCTTGGATGAGACAGGTGAAATGCTAGTGGGCTGGACGTAGTTGCCAGCAATCGGAGTCTGAGGGGTGCAAGAGGCCCAAGAGTTTTGTGGAGAAGCGGAGGTACCGGAGGTGTGAATGCCAAGACCTTGAGTGCGGAGTGAGAGAATCACTGGGCTGCGGGGAAGATTGCTAGGGTGAAGAGGGTAGACTTCAGGCAACGGAGGGTGGCTCTTGGCGAAGTTGACTTGGTAGTACTTAGCCCAAGCGGGGGTTTCGTAGACTTCAGGCTCGTCAAGAGCGGCGAGACGTTCGCGGCGGCGTTTTGAGAGTAGGAGAAGAATGGAGGCAACCAGCACCAAGGAGATTGCGTATGACCCAACAATACCGCCAATCTGCGCAGGTAAGACGTTGGTATCTTTTGAGTCGTCGACGACACGGGAAGCAATGGCAACTACGTTATCACGAGTGTCAAAAACTGATGGCGAGAAGGTGGCGCCGGGGAGCGGTGAGGCAATGGAATACTGTGAAAGAACGACAACAGTGCAAGCAGTAAGACAGGCCCGGGTCGTAAATTCGGGCAGAAAGGAACGAGAGGCTTTATGAGATGTTGACGAAGAAGATATTTTTGAGACCGAAACAGTCATGATGTGGAGAGAAATATTCAGAAGCAGAAGAGGGTGTAGTCGTGGTTTCAGGTTACGTGAGGGCGACCAGATTTAATAGCCGCTTTGGAGTTGGAGGGTAAGGTTACAAAACTTGGGCGAGTGAGGCCCAGAGACGACGCCGTTCCTGACAGGGGTTGGTAATGGTGCCCCGTATCAGAGAATGACACCAATGATATCTGGGTGGAGGTCAGCAGGTAGATGAACCGTTCACAACGTCGATCTTTCTCGTCAGTTTGGTTGTTACTTTTGTTTTTGACGAAGAAGTGAGATGTGTGTCGAATAAGGATGATAAGACGAAACACTGCCAGCTAGATTACAGGAGTGTGCAACGGGACGGTGAGTCGTGTTGTGGCCAATGATGGTCAGCGGAGAAGGGTTGAGGGGGGTATATAGCAAGGTGGACGGCGGTTGCTGATGAGGCCAGATGTCGGCGAACTAGCCAGAAAGCAGGAAGAGTCTCTAAGAGCAACGGAGGGGTGGGGTTATTTGGGTGTGTCTGTAAGTTTCTTTGATATAAGTTTTGATCTGTGATATCAAGGTGGAGACAAATGTCAGTGATTCGGATACAAGAAAGAGATTTACGCATGAACAATAAAGGCGGAACGGAGATTATAGAGATTTTGGCGAGTGAGCGAAGCTGGTGGTGACAGTAGCTCACACGTGACGACATGCTCAGGGTCATAAAGATGAGTGCTTGTTTACCTTTAGTGATGTTTCCAAACAGCTATAATCTGTTGTGGAGCTGTAATATTGATGTGACTTAGTCCACAACGTCAAATATCAGGAAAATAAAGTTTCAACGAAACAGTAGCATGAAGTTGCGAGAATAAAAGTCTACGACTATTTACAACATGGCCCTTACAAAAAATTTTCTGCTTTTTTTTTCTCGCCCCCATCCAGCCATCAATTCAGGAAATCACCTGCCTCTTCATATTCAAATCTGGGCAATCAACCTTCCCACCAAGTAGTATCGCAGTTTTCTAAAGGAATTTGCCGACTTCCCAAAATTGCCGTACAAGAGCGTGATGCAGGTTTGTGATTGGTCAAGACATGTTTGCTGTAAGCGCCGACGTCTAAATCTGCGGGGATCATGATTGGCTGGGTGGGGCGGAGGTTGCAGTTAAACCCCTGTCTATGATGATGATGATGATGTCCCCGGAGTTGATTCCGGTGATCTGTTGATGTTTGTCAGAGACAACAGTTCGTTTCTCTACGTGCAGAGTCAAAAGAGAGACAATTTTTTTGACGATGGCGCGTTTTTTTGGAGATTTTTTGATAGATAGACATGAGATTTTTGTGTTAGGATGGCCTCGCGTTGCTATATCCGGCTTAGTCTTATCCAAATGTTGACGAGTTGATGGTTAGTTACCCATAGGATTTATCTTTATTGTGAAAATGCCCGACTCATCGACATCATTGGCTACATACTCATTGTCACAGTCTACAATGTAACTTGATGCTGACAATACCATCTTTGGTCAAAATCTTCACCGTCTTTCCTCCATCCCGGTATCATTGCCTCTCTATGCTACATCCACGATAACCAACAACAATATCAAATGTCTATTTTTACACCTGTCTATGTTTCAGAATCAACAAAACAGCCCTGGCATACACTACAGGGTAGCTTCCGGTGCATATGCACTCTTACTTATATGCAGGTCGAGCATGCCACACATAGCAATCCCAAGAAGCTGTCTACATGTGAACTCTGGACAAACCCTCCAGCAAATGTCTCCATCACGCAAGCAAAAATTGAGATTTTAACTTGGGCAGTGTTTCGCTCATTTGTCAATCATGTTTGTACCTCTTTTCATCACAGACAGGTGATCCTCTGACGATCAGAAACATTCGGCGCTTAAAGAACCAGAGAACCTTGTTTCTCTAATCGCATGAATCAGGAATCAGCTGTCTGATTTCTACAAATGTGATTCTTCCTATTCAGTTATCACAGTAGTAGTAGTCATATCGGATTACAAACTATCCACCAAATGAGGCATTTTGACAATGGTATCACCATGCCGATATGTCCTGCTTATGCCGGTGCATTGAAGAACCTTTATTGCATGAGAGGTCAGATATGAAGGTCAGATATGAAGCAACCGGAAATAATATCCGACATGCAACCTTTTTGGTTATGCCAAAACAGTCCAAACAGGTTATGCCATCTAACCGCATGCGGCACCAATGTGATGAGGTATAGAATCTATAAGTCTTCACTCGACTTTTTCTGGCGTTAGTTAGAAGTTCTACTCATTGTCCTTTAACATCGGATTATCGATATAGGAAGTAAAGATTATGGAGATAAGATCTTATTTTATCAAAAGAACTCTGATCTTTGATTCTTATATCGACGAGTTTGTGGTTTAGACAATGTTTTGTTGGCATATGGGGCGCTATTGATCCCATAATCACTTCAGGATTCTTCAACATAAATACATCTTATTTACACAATAAATTACTTCAAACCAAATGTCCACATGGAATTAGGGTTTGCGTTCGATTACCAAGCCCCGTCACTCGGTCGGCATTCACAATCACGTGATACCGCGCGGAGGGGACGAGGCGATATGGAACCCCAGTCATGAATTACTCAATTAGGTAGTCGCGTAATTCATAATACATAGGCCGGATTCACAAATTCACGGCTACGGCTTTCGGATGACAAAACCGGATCAAACAAACTCGAGGGCACCGGCATATAAAGATTTTCAATCAGCCGTCCGTATAAGTTTTTCAATGTGCATTTTTTCTAGCGTCAAAACCCTTATATTTGCACGCGGGTTTTGTTGAAAACTGCAATCTTTATTTATAATGGAGTTTATGCCTCTGTGCACTCAGAAGGTGGAAGATGATGTCTTGTTGCGCAATCTCAATAAGGCGCAATTGACGGCAGTCACCTCACTATGCGATACCGTTGCCATATTGGCCGGTCCCGGGTGCGGGAAAACCCATACACTGACTTCCCGAGTGGCCTTTTTGATTGATAGGTTGGGCTATCAGCCTCAGAATATCATCGTAGCTACCTTCACCGTCAAAGCTGCCCGCGAAATGCGTGAGCGTATCGGCAAGCTTGTGGGAGAGGAGAGACAAAAGAGGTTGGTGCTTGGGACCTTTCACGGACTGGCGGCAAGATATCTAGGTATCTACGGGCATCTGATTGGATTGCCCAAGAAGTTTGGCATTATGGATGATGCCGATCAACGGGCGGTCTTGAAGAGAATATTGAAGAAACTGGGTCTGGAGGACGATGGCTTCATTAACCCAAAATCCGCCCAGGGGTGGATCAGCCGGAAGAAGTCGCAGAGTCCACATCTGGACCCAGAAGACAAATTACCAGCGGGAACACAATCCACGGTAAATGCCAGTGGTTTCACAGTCAAACTCAAACCGAAGAACGACCCACACTCGAAGAACTATCAAAGGATCTTTGAAGAGTATGAGGATCATCTTCGCAAGGCTGACATGTTGGACTACGACGATCTGTTAATAAGATGTGTCCAGCTTCTCACGGGGAATCCCCGCTGTGTGTCAAATGTCGAGGCCGTCTTGATTGACGAGTATCAAGACACCAACGGTATGCAATATGAACTACTCAAATGCTTCTCTCAGGCCCGCAATCGCATCACCATTGTCGGCGACCCTGATCAAAGCATCTACGGTTGGCGAGCCGCGGAAATAAGAAATCTGCGTCGTCTTCTCAAGGAATTTCCCGGGACCCATGAAGTTGCGTTAGAGGAGAACTATCGGTCATCGATGAAGATTATTGACTCAGCGGTCCAGGTGATTCGGCAGGATGCTGATCGGTACGACAAGAGTTTGGTGCCGGTGCATGGGAGGGGCACACAGCCAACGTTGCGGCATTTAGGGTCTGGCGGGATGCAGGCGGAGTGGATTGCGTCAGAGATTCAGCGTATTATTGCCATGACAGCGCGGATGTTAAGATATGACGACATGGTGATTTTACTGAGGGCTGCCTCGGCTTCCCGGCTGATTGAAGAGAAACTGGTGAAGAGCCGGATCAAGTACCGTGTGGTTGGTGAGTCATGATGTCGTTTCTCCATGTACAATATGATGCTAACACGAACTAGGAGGTTTAAGATTCTATGATCGAGTGGAGATCAAGCTTCTATTGGACTACCTAAGAGTGATGAATAACTGCAAACACAATGATGTAGTCATGCGTATCGTCAATACGCCCAAACGTGGCATCGGTAACACTACACTCCGGGCCCTGCTCATTGACTCGGAAGAACAAGGCATTTCCTTGTGGGACAATATCCTAGAGCACGTCCGTGGAAACGCCAAAGTCATCCAACTTAACCAGAAGCAACAACAGGAGCTTTCCAAACTGGTTGGTCTGATCAAAGGAGGACAGACCCGACTCCGCCTGGGTGCCGAAGGGAAGCCGTTTGATTTGGTTAAACTTATGGAATATATCATTCGGACGGTGGACCTCAAGGCGCACTTGATTGCGACATTCAAGAAGGAGGCAGAGTCACGAATTGCCAATATTGACGAACTAGTGAAGACAGCCGTGGACTTTATGGCCAACTATAGGGTCGAAGAGCAGGAGGATCTTCCTGAGATTGAGGGCATAGAGCAGAAAATCCACATGGATATGCTGGATCGGTTCTTGACAAATATCTCGTTGACAAATGAGAAGCAGGAGACAGTTGCTGAGGATGAGGAACTTGGTATGGTGACAATTTCGACCATCCACGCAGCCAAGGGTCTCGAATGGCCCGTTGTCTTCGTGCCCAATGTGTACCAAGGATCGATCCCCAACTCGCGAGTTGACGATATTGCCGAAGAACGACGTCTGCTCTATGTTGCAATGACACGTGCAAAGGCATTGCTGTATCTCAGTCATCCGGCACGGGAACGGGGCTTTGATGGCAAGTGGTCAGATACGCAGCTTTCAGTCTTTGTCACTGACCTTGAGAAGATATTTGCCAAGCGAGGCCCTTCTTTTAGTCGTGACACTCTTGCGAGTCTCGGGAGCATCTTGGAACGGAAGTTCCCGACAGTGGATCAGGTTTACAAATCACTGCCTGACATGGCTATCACCGAAGATGATTTGTTCCCTGAAAAGCCCAGAGTTCTCAAGGATGATGACGGGGAGTTTCCCAGAATGTGGCAAATGGGTGATGAGTATGACGACGATGACTCGCACCGGGACAAGCGAGCGCGAGTCCTCAAGTCGGGTGCCCGGGCTGAATCTGCGGCGGGGTGGAACGCGGGTTATTCGACAACTATGGAACAAGCAAGCACCTTCTCTGTTGGTTTTGTCTCGGCTAGTTCATTGCCCCAGCAAACGAATGCATCCAAGTCCAAGTTTGGCGTCAAACGTTCAGTCACGAGCCACGAGACCACGATGGGCAGGGCTGGAACTCTCATGGCCCATGGATTTGCAAATAAGGCCATCACGGCTTACACCGTCCGGTGCAGCGGCTTCACGCCGTCAACACCAAGTTTACCACCACTTAAAAAAGAAGAAGAAAACAACCCAGACGTCAGTCCCAGTCTGACAAAGCACTCTGTTGGCCCTGTTACTGGCGCCATCCGCACGAAGGTTGAGGAAAGCCCCGAGAAGTTTACAAAGATTTCATATCCCCAGTTTTCTAGCTCACCGACGCGGCCGTCTCCTTACAAATCGTTCATGCCTCCGGCCCACATTCCTTCTCGGCCCGCTGCGAACAAACCCTTTAACCCGAACAGTTTCCCTGGCCGCGGCAACCCCGGATTTTCTACTCTACAAAAAGACGCCCTGGCCGTCAAGGCGTCGAGGCAGTTAAGCGGCAATGATGATGGGAATGATGATTGTCAGATTATAGATCAAAGACCGGCGCAGACGTTGCATCAGACAACGATGGGGGGCACAATGGGGAGTTTTCAAAGAATGGGAACGGTCAGTAGATTTTCGGGGCCGCAGACTATTAATAGGCTGTCGAGGTTGGGGAGACCACCAGCTGGGACAGGGCAGAAGCCGTACAAGCTGACGGTAAATAGAGAGATGAGGAAGTAGAAGGCATATAGAATTAGAGTTTATTGGTTACATTAATAATATAAAGTCTTATAGAGTTTGGTACTAATGCAAGTAAGTGAGGTGATTGTCAGTTGTTTGCGGGTGTTAGTGGCATGTTTGGTGAGATGGTCAGTGGGTTATGGGCACCGGGTTGTCAGTGTGTTTTCTGGGGGTGGAGATGGTGAAACGCGGGCCGGGGGTTAACATCTTTGGCTGTCAAAAACAAACACGTGAAACAAGACCCGGCGGTTACTAGATGAATTTGAAGCGGAAATAACGTGATTATTGCAATCGAAATGTAAATATTCATGGTATCAACAGTTTCTGTCTCTTGTCTTACAACTAAGCAGCAGCCTTCGTCCAAAAATAACAAACCAGAAACACACAAAATGAAAGAATAAAGAAAGAAAAAACATACCCTTTTATACCAATCTCCAATCTCACAACCAACATGGTCCATAGCCCCACAAATCAGACACAATTTAGAAGTGCTCCTTCCAGAACTTAAACTTGACCTCATTCACCGTACTCTCCCGACAAGATTGATGAATCTGTCTCGCCGCCACCGACGGCCCGCAAAAGTACACGCCCACTGTCGTCCGCATACCTTCAAGCCCAGGCAGATACGTCCCATTCAAAATGCCATCGCGCACCGTCGAAAAGAACTTTGTAAAGTTGGGTCGGCCAAAGTTAGTCCGCGACTTAAGCTCCGTGAGCGGATCCACCTCTGCACCAACTGAATTGATGACAATATTCTGCGTCGTGTCGAGGTCGAGGCGCTGCGTGAGGTATGTGTGGATGCGCAGGAACTTTTCACCCTGGGCATTCGGGCCGATGGCGAGGTTCTTGTCGGTGGACTGTTCTTCGAGAGAGGCTAGCAGCGTCTGGAACCATTCGAACGACGAAGTATCCTTGCACACCCATATGAACTCGACGCGGCGTAGGCGCTTGGGCGGGCTCGGGGCATTGCGGAGGTGCCAGATGTTCTTGAGGATGGAGGCCCAGGGTGTCACACCGATGCCCGTGCCGATGAGGATAGCAATTTCGTTTTCAAAGACGTCTTCAGCCGGCGCACCGTAGGGGCCGTCGATGCGGAGGAGGGGCATTTTGTCGCCGTTGCGCAGGGCCACTTCGTACATGCCCATGGGGTCACTGGATTCATAGAGTTTGGCTTGGGCAGGGCCGGCGCCGACGGCATCTCCGAGGGCGCGGGTGAAGTCACCAACTTGGCGGATGTGCACGGAGACGTAGGGGTCGAAGGGGCACGAAGTGATGGTAAAGGGGTGCCATTGGTATTTGGAAATGTCGGGGACTTGGAGGAAGAGCCATTGACCGGCTTTGTACTTGAAGGAGGGCTTGCGGAATTGTATTTCGACGACGTCTTGGGGAAAAGAGTTAATTGGGCACGGGATCAAACATTCAAGGAGAACTTACCGTATGGGTGACGGATCACACGGGTAATCTCGGTATCCCGGGCAGCGCGGAC
Source organism: Ambrosiella cleistominuta (assembly GCA_017139545.1). Taxonomy (NCBI): domain Eukaryota; kingdom Fungi; phylum Ascomycota; class Sordariomycetes; order Microascales; family Ceratocystidaceae; genus Ambrosiella; species Ambrosiella cleistominuta. The sequence continues at coordinate 5,024 of JABFIG010000176.1, read as the reverse complement.
TTCACGGTACAGACGCTCAAACAAGTATAGGCCGCCAGTCCAAAGCTCCCAGCGCCAACCGAGGTACCCGAGGCAGTGATTCCAGTACTCGGCCCCGGCAAACGGTGAGATTGGCTGCACGGTATCGCGGACAAAACAGCCCGTTGTATGCGTGTACAACCCGAGGAAAAACGGCACAAACAAATGATGCGTATACCAAAACGTCTCGAAACTCTGCTGACGAATCCGCGCATGCGCCGTCGTGTAAATCATCATCATGCAAAACAACATGACGTGCCCTGTGATGCCGCCGGCTTCGGTGTAGTGAATCTGCACCGCGAGCTCCTTGCGCACCTGCGTGGCCTCAACGTTGTAAAAGTTGACGTAGTGCGCGGCCGTGTGCAAAAATGTAAAGAAGAGCATGGCGTAAGCGACTTGACGGTGGAACCAGAGGTTCTCGTCGAGGGGGAGCCAGCGCATTTTGGGGCGGATCCAGCGGACAAGGGTACGGCAGACGGGGAGGAGGATGAGGGTGCAGTCCATGGAGAGAACAAGGCCGGCGCCGCGGGAGATCCAGACAGAGAAGCGGAGGAGGTTGAGGGCGGCAAGTTTTGGGTTGTGGGCTTGGAGGTACCTGTGGCGGGTGAGTTAGTTTTGCCTATGTGTTATTGCTTTCTTATAAGCATTTAGATTACATACCAACCGATGGCGAAGCAGGTCCAGTGGAAGCCCCAGAAGAGAAAATGGAAGATGATCTTGGACGTGGTCAACTGCTTGCGCAGCAGCTCGCCCAGCGGCATGCTCGCCGTCATCTTGAAGAGCAGAATTCGATGGGGTATTGGATGGAATTAAAAGAGCGTGTAGATTATCGACCTGCGACCAAGTTGAAGGGTGAAAGAGCAATAATAATGATATTGTTATCGTTGGTAACTGAGGTGCCGTTGTTGTCGCTGTCGATGTTATATGTCGTGTAACGTGATTTGTTGGCACTTTTAGTTCTATATGTGTTACGGCGATTTTGGGAAGGTGCATATGGCAATGATGTGCAAAGTGACGAATAAAGTATAACGTCGATGCAATAAATAAATAAAAATAATAAAAAATCTTGAATAAATAGACTGATCCAGCAGGAGAAGAGAATTATAATGCCGTGATGATTTGATTACAAAAAGAACAAGAAAAAAAAGTTAAATAGGCCGTAAGGAGATCACCAGTGTCGACATGCGTGAGTTCGTTTGGTGGGAGTCGACAGTCGATGTCTTTTGAAGTCTGATTCCGTCTTCTTTTTCTTGTCTATTCCGGGTGATGAGGGAGATGTTGTCGTTGATTCCGTCACAGTGTTCTGAATTATTCTTCTTTGGCAGTTCCCAACACGACAATCAACCTGATAGAACGACCTAAAAGAAGAGAGCACAGCTATGTAACTAAAGGGAAGGAAGAGGAAGGAAGAGGGAGGAAGGAAGAAGAGAAAGAGGAGAGAAGAGAAAAAGAATGCAGAAAAAATATAGAAGAAAAAAAGAGTATATAATATAAAAAGATATAACGAAAAAGGAAGAGCAAGCAAAGTCTATAACAATCAGACAAACTTCTGCATACAATATCAGGAAGTCAGTAAATTCGTCAGTCAGTTCCACCAGCACCACATACTATAGACAAAAAAAACTATATAAAATCACATAAATTCAGAACATCAATGCAGCTGCGTCGTTGTCAGGAAATAGATAATGGGAGATCCGTGGTAGGTCTATGCGGGTTTGTCTGTGTCTTGTTCGGTGTTTGGGGATTTCCTTCTCGGTGGTGAGACGGTGAGGTGGTGAGTTGACCTACACACGCGGATGGACATGGATCAGCGGTCGAACGATGTTTGGCAGGGGGGAGGAGCCAAGGGATGAAGAGACTAAGTTTGGTGGTGGGTGGGTTGGACGTCATGATATTGTGGAACAAGTTGCAGCAACATCATGATTGTTTGAATGCGTTCTTTTGCTTTGTTTAACCAGCAGTCCATTCATAGAAATCAGCACCTTATATTCTGTTTCTTTCTTTCTCTATATCCTCCACCAAGTTCTTACACTTGGTCATCAAGACTTAAATACATTCTTGGCACGGACCGACTATTCATACGTGCTCAAGCAGCTCCGCACACAAATTTGAAAAGGACCGGCTACATATATCATCAGATTTCCGGCTCTCTGTGGTCCCATCAGGGGTTCCATTCTGCATTATAGACTGGGGCTGTAATAAATAGATAGAAACGGACGGATAGTCGTGGTTCCGGAAGATACGAGGATTTGCCGCTATACCTAGATGGAGGGTTTTCTAGATTTAGCGAGATACATCTGCTTGATATAGAAGTTTACTACAGAGTCAGTGTTTGTGTATTTTTAATAATGAACATATCCATACATGGAGGTGGAAAAAGAACAAGAAAAATATCCACTAAAGTCTCGTCCAAAAGCTACATAAAACAATCACGGTTGCCCGCCTCGCCTCGGCACCGCACCGGCTGTGTCACAAGCAAACAATCCCGAATCTCCCTTCTTTCCCAAACAATAAACCCCGTCAGCAACTTTTCCGCGCAAGTTCCACCAAGCCGTCCCCTTCTTTGACGCGGGACGACCATCTTTATGCAGTTTCCCGCCTGTCACACCACTTTGGGGCAATGGTGGAGGAGAGGAGAAGCCCGAGGGAGACAAGACGAGGTGACAGGCTTGAGTGGCCTTGGGAATGGGTAGTCATTTAGTTTTTTTAAGTGTGTTAATGTTGTGTAAGATTCTGCAGGTGGAAGTCATGGTTCTGGCTGAGAATTTCTTTGGTTTGTATCTTGGCTTTCTTTGCAAAGCAACGACATCCTGATATCACCAATCTGACTGACAACTAATTATGTTTTCAACAACCGTTGACCACTATTCAAAATCATCACCTGAATACATCACCATCTTCCTCGCCCATCTGTCTCGCATTCCCTCCTTAAACTTTCCCTCCCCAACGCGGCCCAAGCGTATAGTCTAAGAAACCTACCGCGTTTCGACCATCCCAGGGTTCCCACCCCTTCCTACCCAAACACATATGTTTCCGACAGCGGGAACCCGAGCAGGTGTTTTTTTTTGGTATGGATGGTTGAGACCAGGTCAGGCGGCTGATGAGTTAATGTCAATATAAGAGACTTTGTGATAAATAAGACATATATTCCGGCCTATTGGCATTGGGGGCGAAGAGTCAGGACACGGCGACAGAGGACAGATGTGGTTGTTATGCAGGTAGACTTCTGGATCTGAAAGCGGAAGAATTCTTAAAGTTTTCGGGATGGAAGGAGAAAACTTTGATTATCTAATCATCCCATCGCTACCACCGCGCCCTATTGTACCAGCCACCACACCACAATTCATTACAACCACGCAACCTTAACTGTTGCCTGCATCTTACCTACATCTTGGAATCACTCTACTGAAATAAATACATCAACCCGCTACATCCATCGAGTCATTCCTTATTAACACAACGTCCTACCGTCCACAATCCACCACTCTGTGTAGGTGTCTATTTAAATTCTGACGGGCAGAGCCGCAAACATTAGACACCGGAGTCACCCGCTAACGAAACATTAGTCTCCAATTTCTCATATTTTCAGCTTCGCCTCTCGATCTCCTATCGGATGACAGCTTTGGGGGATTGGGTAGGGTGGGCTTGGGTTGTCAGCGGTCGCAGTTGCAACTGTTTCCTCCTTAGACCCTAGTCAATCCGAATGTGCATTGGGAAAGTACCTTACATGCACATTTCCATGGAAAGAGACATTGACGACTTCACTTGAAAGAAATGGCGAAGATGGCTAGCTTCATACATAAAGTACATCAAACGCAAAATGTATATACAACAACATAGAGGCGTTCGTTAGTTAACAATATTTTCTGTAAGTTTAGACCAATACAAATAAAACATAGATTAATATCAATAAGCAATTTGGGTGTAGCTAACGTGACATTACTGTTCTATATACAACAGTGTAATAGATATATTAGTATCCAAGAGCTATATGTGACAATTGATGTCCAGAATTCTTAATATTTTACCGATAGTTAAGTCTTAATCATAACTTTTTCTATCCCGGTTCTTTTACTTCTATCAACAGTAGGATTACAACTTACATTTCTCGGAAATATCCGAATTCCGCAGTAACTCAAAATTATCTAAAGACCCTAACAAATATTCAGCCGCTGCCGCCACACCATCATCAGCCACATATTTTATACGTCTGCCTATCCATCTGTTGCCACCTGTCTTGTTCCCACCGGCCCGCCGAAGCTCCCCTGACCAAGCTCCGCACCCTGGTAAAAAGTTCCGCAGGAAGCTGCGGCCTTGGTCGGGGGCAGTGTTCTCTGCTTCTGGAGCCTCCGTAGATGCCGACCGAGACGACGTGTGCAACAATTCGAGACTAGTGATTTGACAAGACCTTTAAAAATTTTGTATGGTGTATACAGATAGATTTTTTCACCTCGAACAATATATACTGTCCTTTTGTCTGTGTGGTACATATAAAATCGCTTGACAACAACCGTGGCAAGTCCGTAAGATCCTGCCGTATACAGGTCCTTACCGTTCCGGTGCATTCAGCCTATAGATTGATCCATTGGTGGCGAATACCGTAAACCTCCCCTCCTGCCATTGATGCCCGAATAAGCCGCCCCGGAACCAGGCTTACATCATCCGGTTACACGATTTTTTTTTTCTTGTCCCTGTAATTGATTGGCTTTCTTCCAACCTTTTTTTTTGCTCATCCTTTTTACATCCCTTTACAATCCACACCTTTTTTTATAAGATTTTCCCAACTGTGGAAATCGCAAACTGTGAACAGCACACTTTCTGATCCTGAACTCGCCCGAGCGTAAGGCTATAGCGAACTAATAGCGGCACAACGACCCTGACGCTCGCTGACTTAGCTTGTAACTTTTTGTAGCATTTTGGCTATTGGTCCACTGGAATTGACTTTTGACTTGCTGTGCAGTCACCGAACCATCTATCCCCCCCCCCCCCCCCCCCCAAATATTCCC